>PVLD010010175.1:0-72269 GCA_004027595.1 Dinomys branickii | reverse complement strand
ACAGTTCAGCAGGCAAAGGTCTGCTGCAGAGGCTGCTCCAATGGTTACTTCTCTTTGGGAGAATGTCCCTTAAGCTGTCTGCTGAGATTTCCGCTTCTACTCCCTACCCCAAGTCCTGGCCGGGGCGAATAAACAGCTCGCCACCCCAGGATTCTTGCAGATAGGCCACTCAGGTGTTCCTCCCTGGGTGGAGCTCCTTCCCCCCTCACAAACCCCATTGGGGCACCTAAGTAGGTCTTCCCACCTGGGAGATCCCGCAGTCCTTGAAGCTGCTTTGATGTCTCTCGCTGGGCTGAGCTTCTTCCCGATTCAGGAAAAATCGGTTAGAGCGCGCACTTAACTCACCCTGTGATCGTGCAGACAGGAGTGCCGTTCAGATGTTTTTCCCTGGATGGAGATTTTCTCCGACTCAGAAATCCCACCGGCCGGTCGCTGTTGCTCCAGTTCGCGCAGCGCTGGCTGCGGGGGTGGGGTTCTGAGCGGGATCCCGGAGCGCTGCCCGGTTTGGCGCAGTTTGTCCCAGTAGCACGTTCTCTGTCGGGTTCAGGAACTGAAGCCGTTCTTCCCTCCGCACTCGCTCTCTCGGCTGGTCGTCTTCTTCCCGGAAGTCCTCATTTCTGTCTTCATATTGCTATATTTCATTGTTTGGGTGGTAATCCTCTGGGAGGTTCTCTCTCTGCTGCCTACCCGGTCGCCATCTTCCCAGAAGTCACTCACACTGATTCTAAGATAGCCTAAGTTGGGACCTCCTAAGTTGGAATGTAGCTTCTTATCAAGGGTTCCTTAGAACCACTTCCTCTAGAAAGTCAGCATGACATGGTTGCTGTTGGCTGAACAAGTTCAGATATCAAAACACCACCATCAAACCCCAAAGCATACATGATACGATTGGAAAATGAGGTGAATGTTCAATTTAAATGTGTGTGTGTGTATATATATATATATATATATATATATCAGTAACAATATATATTACAATCAAAGATATATTCCTATTAACCCCACTCAAAATTCTCCCTTTCATTTTGATCACACTTATCCCATTATCCTTGCCACTTTCTGAAGCAGTTCTGGACGTCCTCTTTCATGAGTGTTTTTGGTTGCACTGTTGTGGCTGCCTCAGTGTCCTGAATCCATTCAGAACGTTTACCTTTCATGGTTATTTTGTCTTTAGGGAAGAGCCAGAAGTTGCTTGGTGTCAAATCTGAGGAATATGGTGGATGAGGACATAAGAGTCATATTTTTATTTGACAGAAATTTCTGCAAATGGTTAATCCATGGGTTGATCAAAAATACAATAAATGTTTAAAACTTTATTGCACACTGCTATTAATCTCCCCCAAATGCTCTCCTTTGATTGAAACATAAGTATCCAATAGTTCTTGGCAATGTCTTTTACTATATAAAGATTTTTAATTAACCATTCACCATATTTTTCATCAATCCTTGTAGGTATCAGCAACATGAGTAAAAACCCAGGAGCCAGCGCTGATAGGCATGGGAGTGAGAGGAAGATGAAATATGTGTTCCAGAGGCAGCTCTCCAGAGGCAGGAATCAGCTAGATCTCCATGATGGCAAAGCCAGCATCAAAACCCAGAGCTGATGCTTCCAGTTCTTGCACAGATTTCAAGAACCAAAAAGACACAATAGAGATTAGAATGGTGGTTACCAGAGGCCGGGGGCAGCAGGTGGGTAGAAAAAGGAGAGATGCTGATCAAAGGTACAAGCTTTCAATTAGACAGCAGGAATAAGCTTTAGTGACCTACTCCACAGAATGGTAACTGTAACGAGCATTGTTGTGAGTTACAGAATCACTCTAAGGTCAGATTTTAAATATTGTCACCACAAAGACTGATAACCATGTGAAGTAATGAATATGCTAGTTAAACTTACTCATTCTTCAATATACATGCAGATCATAACATCACACTGTGCCCCATAAACACACAGTTACTATTTGTCAATTTTGGAGGGTTTGTTTTGAGACAGGGTCTCATTATGTAGTTCAGGCTGATCTTGGACTCACTATGCAGCCCAGGCTGGCCTGTAAATCACAGCAATCCTCCTGCCTCAGCCTCCCAAGTTCTGGGATTACAGGCATGTGCCACTATGCCTTGTCAAATAAACTTAAAGACAAAACAAATGCACGATTACTGCTGTTGATGACACCAAGGATAGCACTGTCTGGGGAGCATGGAACCTTGGGCACCAGTGATTGGAATCAAAGGCAAATCAGAAAAATCAGGTCATACGTGAGACATTCAGATGTACTAAACCATTTACTTTCCCTGCTTTTTCTTTCCATGTTCACCCAACAGTACACCCCGATAAAAATCTCCACCTACTTCCGTCTGAAAATGCCTTTTTATATGAGTTAATAAAATACTACAGAAAGCAAAATGCCATAGTCTTAATGTAATGGGATTACTTCCTTATGAGACATGAAATTGAGATGCAGTTTAGGACCAGGTGCTGTTAAGCCTCCAGATCTCAGCTCATTCCTCTGATCACAGTGGCCAGTGACAGGCAGAATCCTGCACCCACTAAATTCTTCTCAAGTTTCCCTCTCTCGCACTGGTGCACTTTCCGTCTCTGCCTTCTTGAATGTAAACCTCAACCTTCCAAAGCCAACCACTTCTGGATTCCTGATGCAAATCCACCCTCAGGAAAAGCCTGTTCCTTTCTTCTCCCTGGGGAATAAAAGCCACAGAGATCAAGAGAGCATGCCAAGGTGCTTGCTTTTTACCAGTGGGAATAAAAGCTTGCTCCATGGGTGGGGTTCCAGTCTTGGCAGTCACGCAATGCCAGGAAAGACCTCTCCACCCATCATTGCTTGGAGCAGGGCCCTGAGATCAGGAGGCACTATATCTATATTTATGTCTACATTGACATCGACATCAACATCTACATCTACATCTGGTGAAGACATAAAGCAGCGTGAGCAACCAAAGGGAAATGGATTTGAACTTGCAAAAGTATCTTCTGTCTTGGTTACTTTTCTCTCCTTGCTGAGACAAAATACCTGACACCCAAAATTAAGGCAGGAAAGGTTTATTTAGCTCATAGTTTGTGGAGGTGTCAGTCCATAACCAGCTGGCTCCAAGGCAGGGTGGTATGGTACAGGAGCATCACTGTAAGATGACAGAAGACAGCAACAGCAACAAGAGCAAAATGTGAGGGGAGCAAGCCTCTCTTCCTCCCTTGTGTTATATGCTGGCTATCTGCCCACATCTTCTCTGTGCCTTCCTCTTCCACAAACTCAGGATGTTTGCAAGGTGATTACCCTGGCTCCCTGCTGAGTCACCTAGTTAAGCTTCCCAACTTATAAATTCTTAAATTAACACAATGTATCAACCATTATACCTCCTGTCTAGGGTACATACATGCCTATAATGGGAGCTACTTAGGAGGCAGAAGCAGAACGATCACAAAAAGTGGCCAAAATAGGCAACTTGCATTCTACAGATCTGAGACAAAGTTAAATAAGCCACGCTCTGGGAAGATAGGATCAAGGGAACAAATGTAGAAACTACCATCAACAGGAGAATAGATAAATTATGGTAGTGATTTTATCATGCGAGTTGTTTGCACCCACCACTCCTAACGTATACCTCCCTCCTTCATGGGGGTGTCGCAAAGAAACCCTAATCTGGCCCTGCCTTTAGCTTCCGTAAGGAAATTCCCCGACCTGCCTGGTCTGATAGGAGGTGATAAACCCCTCCTCACCCCAGAAGGTCCTGCCCCTACCCTGGAGGATGGAAGGTTGCTCAGAGTACTGAAGAGAAGAGAGGCTTCCTGGCTGTCCCCACCCAGGCTATTGGCAATCATGCCCATGCAGTGACGTCTCCATAAAAACCCGGGAGGACCCCATTCAGGGAGCTTCAGGATAGCTGAACTTGCAGTTCCTGGAGGGTGGCAGCCCTAGAGAGGACAGGGACTACCTTGTCCTACCTGCCTCTTCACTTGTATCCCTTGTGATGCCCTGTGTAATACCCTTGACTCTGTGGGCCACTCCAGCAAATCAGTAAACCCTCAAGAGGGTGTTGTAGAAATCCTAATTTACATCTGGCCCGTCAGAATCTTAGGAAAAACTATGTGGGCATTACAGTTTATATTAAGATGTCTCCCGGGAGCCTCCTACACTCAAAGGTGGAGTTTTTGAAGGTGGTTGAAATGTGGAGCGCTATAGCTGGCTTGCTGTTATAAAGTAGAGTCTGCTTGGAAGAGACCAGTCACTGGAAGACCTAGAAGGGTACGCCTCCTGTCCTGGCCCCACTTTGTACTGTGCTTCCTAGATGCCATGAGGTGAGCAGCTTTTCCCCCACCATGCCCCTCGGCTGTGCTGTTTCTCCTTTGGAGCTGGCCAATCATGGAGCAAAACATGATCTGAAATGAACCTCTCCTTCCTTTAAGTTGGGGACGTCGCATGTTGCAGCAATAAAGACACTAAGACACTAGGGATTACTGAGAGTGGGGCAGTCTTGGGGAATGGCTCTTCCAGCAGTGGGACTGGTGCTAAGTCCAGGGAGGTAGTTTCAAAATTGAACTAGAGAACACTCAGCTGGAATCTGTTACTGCAGAATTGCTCGCTGCTTGCTGTTGACTTGCTGGTGAGGAGAAATCCTCACACATTTGGAGGTCACAGAAGTCTTGCATTGATTGTGACAACAGAGGGAAAACAAGGCAGTTTACCGTTAACAGAGCAGTACCTTCACGAAAGAAAATATGGTGCAGCCGAGGGAAAGCCTGGGTCAGAATACAGTGTGCAAGAGTGAATGAATTCAAGACCCTGCTTCAAAAAAAGGATACATAAACTCATAGACACAATGGCGGCTGAAGAATCTAGACACAGAGGCATGCAGAGTGCAAGATTCTAATTATATAACAAGCAAAACTGGGGAAAATGAACAATATTATTTTGAGATTGTGGCTCCCCAGTGTAGGGAGACATGCAGGGAACCTGCAGAGATTACCCCTGAGACCCTGAGGGCTCTCTGAGACACTGAGGACGTCCACTTTCTTGCCCTGGGCGCTGGTTTGTGAAGATACGTTCCTGTTGCCTTACATTTAGGGGACTTCATCAAGCCGTGCTCTTGGCTGTGTGCACCACTTGCCCTGTGGATATTGTTTGTTAATAAAATCCTGTCAGAAAGGAAGGCCCCTTCAAGTTACTGAGACAAGGTAGGACCCAAGCAAGCTGGCCACAGGATCCAGAGGCAGACTACACTGATTTGTTGACCACCATTTGTACAGCACCTAAAACAGCACCACCCCAGACAAGCTGTATGTAGCATGTCTCCTCAGCTTTGTGAATAAAGATCTCTAGTCGAACTCTCTTGGGAACCCAAGCACACGGGTTCCACACCCAGCAGCCAGCGTTTCAGAAGGTATCTACTTACTTGTTAAAGATTTGAATGCACAGGTGCACATTCACACCTGTACACACACGCACACACATACACGCGTGCACACACACACGCACACTCGGCAACCACTTGTATGCTGGGCTGGACTACAGTATTCTGCACCATTCCATCTGCCCATTTTGGGCCCCCACTGTCTCACCAGCTCATCTTCACCCTCATTCCTCTCACACTGTCAGTCAGATTCATAGTAATGGTTGCTTATTCAATTGGTATTGACTGTCCACCTGTTACCATCCAGGCCTGGTGCTTGGTGCTGCATTTGGCAGCAACCTCTTGAGGCAGGGAGCACAACCTCTATTCTTACGGGTGGAGAAGCTGATGCTCAAGACTCGCAGGACTGGCCCAAGGTCAGCACCCCTGGCAAGTGGCAGTGCTGCAACTCTCCCCTATGGGGCGTTTCCTCCCTTGATAGAAATGGTAGCCTTTACCTTCTAGGTAATAACTAGTGTATAAGGAATGGCCCATAACAGTGACTTAAAACAGAAACAGTCATGGTTTTGCTCATGGATCTGGGGGTACCTGGGCCCATTGGGTGATTCTGGCTTGGGATCTCCCCAAATTTGCAGAGGGGTGCCATGTCTGTTGCCATCTTTGGGGACACCACACTGAAAAGCTGGACATCCCCAAATGCCTCTCTGGTGTTCCTGCATGGTCTGTCCACTTGCAGCTGGAAGGAGCAGGACTTATGTCTGTGCAACCCCCTCAGAAGCACAGAAAGCCATTCAGTGTCACTTCTGCCACATTCTGTTCACCAAGGAAGTCACAAGGGCTGAGAGGAGGAGACCTAGCCCCCACCCTGTGATAGGAGGAGAACCAAAGAATTTTCAGGCATATTTCAGACACCACAGCTAGCAAAGCACAACAGCGGATATGGACAGTAACAACTATCCCCACACGTCCTCCCTCTTCCCTTCTCACAGGAAGTAGATGCCCCTCCCTCCCAGTTCTGGGTCAGCCACTCTGCCTATGTGCCATTAACCAAGGGGAACTCATGTCACAAGAGAACTGATGTCACAGGCTGATCCTGAGGGGCTCAGGCCTTCCAGCCTCTGGCTTCCTGTCTCAGTGTGATTTCACCATCACGAGGCCATTTGCCATGAGACCCACACCACAGCTGAGCAAAAGCAGACACCCTGCTCTTATCCCTCCAAAACTATAGCTATATATGCCTCTTTCTAAGAAATAGCTCAGCCTCGGGTGTTTTGTTATAGCAATGGGAAACTGGCAAATACAGAAGAGGTTGAGACCAAAGGACTGTGCCGAGTCAGCACACAGCCAGGTTCATTGAGCCAACCCACTGCCAGCTTCCGATCCACGAGGGTGGACCAGTGCTGTGTGAAGTCAGTGTCCTGCAGGAACTTGTGACACAGTGTCTTGCGGCTCTGAGTAATTGATTTTCTGGGCTCAAGAAAGACACTGGAACCCAGCTTCAGAAATGACCTTTGGGAGATCTGAGAACACCGAACAACTAATTGCACAGGAGGAGCTGCTCAAGATAAGGAAATTTAAATGGGGCAAATCCATCTGCCAGACAAGTTGGTCAGTTACATCTCAGAGAGTCTTCCAGGTCCTGTGTGCAGAGTCTGCACCAACTGCATTTCTCCAAGGATACACCACCAAAGCCACAGCCAAGTCCTGGCCAGAGATGGTCCCTGTGACATCAGTTCCCCTGCCTGTGACGCCAGTTCCTTTGTGACATGAGTTCCCCTGTGACATGAGTTCCCCTGGGACATGAGTTCCCAAAGAGCACAGGCCATGACATGCTTCTAGAATCTGCCAGGAAAAACAGGCAACATCTTCAAGGTGCAGAAAAATTAAAATTCATCATTCACTAGCCAGTTGCCTTGAGCTCTGCTGCCGGCTATTTCCCCTGCACACATTGTGTTGGTATCTAAACCCCATTGTGAGCATGAGGAGGGCAGAAAGTTCATCTGATTGCAGTCTTTAGAAGTGCTGCCTTGGGAAAGTGCTTGGACAGGGACAGCAGAATGGACCCTGTGAAGAGAGCCTGATGGCTTATAAGAGGGTGGATCAGGCAGATTTGCTCATGGTGCCTTAGACATTAGGCAGCAAGGAGCCACCAGCAGATACAATGCCTCCCACTGGGCCAGAACTGTGGTCCAAAAGAAACTTATCTTCTTTATAACTCACCCAGTCTGTGGCACTTTATTATTAGCAACAGAAAATGGACCAGTGTAGGAAGTCACCTCTTGATGGCCTGCTTGGAGTAGGGCTCAGCTCCACCTTCAGGTCTTTCCTTTCTGGGTTTTAGTTTATTTAACCCTAAAAGCGAGGCCAGTTTCAAAACCCTGTCTGGTACTTTGATTTTTTTAAACAATTCGTGACAGGAGATCAGGGCCAGTCAATCTCTCACCAAAAGATGTCTGGAGTCCAACAGACATGCTTTCAAATCCTGACCCTCCTTCACCTTGTGCCCCGAAAGCACTTTTCTTTCTTCTCTTAAATGACTCGGGAGGCAGAGCACCTATCTACTGGGGCCACACACAATTCAAAGGCATCCAGGAATTTTTTCCCAACATAATGTGCTATACAACAGTTGTATTTGTTGGAGAGATGCTTTCCTGAAGACCCTGGGTACATCCCAGCTCACAGAGGACAGGCCCAATCTCCCATGGCATTCACACAAATGGTGGTATGTTTTTGCTCCCTTTCCCTGCAAAGAGCAAGAGCTCTGTGCAGCTCACAAATAAGTCTATCTTAATAACTTTTAAACATCACTATTCTCAAAATCTTTAATTTCTTAGAATCCTATTTTACCTTTGGGCCATAAAGTGACACTTGGTTATAATTTTATATTAAAGTATTTCAAAGGCTTATCACTTAAATTCACAATAAAAATAGTCACAACTCTGTATAATAATATTTCAGAATAAACATGAAGCTGGTCATTATGGAGAAAACACCCAAACTCGGTTGGCCTGTCTTGTAATTGATTTGTGGCTTAGTACGGTTTTAGATTTTAATTTTCTGGGTTGGAAGTGGGAGGAAGTGCCACCATCTTTCTGAGGCTAAAACCTCTGTAGGTCTTCACCCTCCTGGTAGGAATAACTTCCGGGGAATACGGTGATAAGTAGCAAGCCATGACCATAGTGCCAGGCAACTGTACCCCAACCACCGCTACTTACTCTGACCTCCCCTTTCTCCATCAATTGCTAAATATCATCCCATGTTTGGAATAGAAATAGCCAGAGAAATTGGTGTTCACCATTGTGGAGAAGAAAAGCCCATTCTAGAAGCAAGGACAGTGTCCCAGATCTAGTGGGTCACAGATATGGGATGTTCTCTTCACACTTCTCCCAGCTCCATGTCCCCACCCTGCCCGTGGCATCACTGCCGGACCACATATGTACAGTCTGGGAACCTTCAGACATGGAAACAACAGCACCCCCAGGAAACACAAGATGGTGGCCTTCCTCTTCCCTTGCATCTCCTTACAGACCCATTTGTCTATTGCTTGGGAAGACACTGACATGACTCCCTCGGTTCCCTGGAGCAGGGTCAGGTGTCTTTCATCTCTATCCCTTCAGTGATATCACAAAGCCACTTCCATCATGATGGTCACCAGCAGGGCTAGAAGAAGACTAGGGTCACAGATTTCAAGATAGGGAAAAAACCCTAAACATTCTGGCAATTCCAGCTTTGAGGGCCTTTGGACCCCACATGGAAAGTGCCACTGCCCACCAACCTTCTCTTCCTGAATAAGACAGAGCCAGCACGGGTTCAGACCTATGCAGGTATTTCTTGTCATGAAGCTGGCCACTGACACTTTCCCCAGGCCATGCCTGATTCCTCTTGCACCCTCCACCTTTCCGCCACTGTTCTCCACAGGGTCCCCCTCCCCAGCTCCTCAGCCTCATCTTCAATCCTGGGGCTTATCCTACTCTGCCAGCCACCAGGCATTTGCACATGCTGTTTCCCCTGCCTGGAATGGTCTCACGTCTGCCCCATCTCAGGTCGCCTCCCGCTCATTGCTCTGACCTCATTCCTCAGGAAGACTGTGCTGACCCCAGCTCAGTCTATGAAGACCCCTTGGAAAGTCCCTTATCAGCCTGATCACAGTGTGGCCAGGTGAGCTGTGGCCTCCCTTAGACACAGTCCAGAGCCCAGGAGATGCCCTAGGCAGCAGGTGCTTGGTGATTATCACAGAATGAATGAATGAATGTTTAGGGACTGGCAACACTGATGCAAACATACAAGATTCCAAAGGGGGTGGGGCAAAGGCAGGTACCACCTCTGGTTTTCCTCCATAACCCCAGACTCCTTGGATCCCCTAAAGGTCCCTTGTATGCCACCCCAGCAAACTGGCACCTGTACCCCCATAGAAGCCCCACCAGCACAGTGTCATCCCAGGCTCTAAAGGAGCCCTTACCCTTGGCTCTGCCCTGTGGGCTATGTCCAGCTTCGCAGGCATCTGGGGTCTCAAATGAGAATCCACACACCTGAGAAGGCCTTAGACCCTGTGCCTGAACATTGTTTCCATCCTGCCCTGTTCTTGGTTGGTGAGGAGCAAGAGGAAGCCCAGTGCTAGCTAAAATCCCGACCACCATCTGGAGTTCTCCAGAAACCAAGTGAGCATCTTTAGGAAACTGTCCCCTCACCTCATGTTACCTCCTGGGCTACAAGACAGCAAAAACAAACCCTTTGGAGACACAGCTCTTTCAGATCGGTTACAGGAAACCTTCCCTCGGTAGCAACTATCATTCCAGGGCTGCCAGGCAAATATGGGAATAACCCTCCTCCATCTGCCCCAGTGAGAGTGCTGCCTCTGCTACTGTGTTTCCTTTGTCTCTCACGTCCCCTCTCTGGCCCCTCCAGCCTGCCCACCCCAATCGAGAGCCCACAGCACGGCTCCCAGAGGCCCCTTCCCAGCCTGGGCTGCCCATAAATCTCAGCCTGGGCTTTGGGAGCCTCCAGCTGCTTCCAGGAGTTAACTAAACATCGATTTAATTACCCGCCGGCTATCTAAATATTGTGCTCCACAAAATGGCACAAAGCAGATATTTTTAGGAGGCCACAGATGTTCTCTGTGATTAGCCAAGTCACAGGTCTGGAAGAATTTATTTTTCTCCCCAAGAAAAGTAAATGAGGACCCTCGGCAGTCACTTGAGGGAATCTCCTCTAGTAGTCAAGCTCAGGCATTTGTCCCTGTGTGTTCACATTTCTCCCTGGAATTTCTCTTCTCAGCTCCTCGGTCTTGGGAGTTTCCTTCTGACACCCAGCACGTGGGGTTTGAGGTCCCAGATCCCCAAGCAGGTCAGAGGCCAAAGCCCAGCATTGCTGTGTCTGCCTCTGCACAGGCCTAGGTCCTAGTTTGTACCACAAAGACACTGACAGAGCACCGACTGTGTGCACCATGCTGCACCACTGCTGGCCCTGAAAACCTGGGGAAAACACTCAAATGTGAGCGATCCAGTGAGATTTCCAGCCACCCAGGTATACAAGAAGGTTCACAGTAACAGTACTGCAAACTGCTCCAAGCTGGAAATAACCCAAAACACAAGGGAACAGCATTCCACAATAAAACAAATGTGATGTCACCTGCACAGCCATGTGGACAAATGTCAGGCCCCGATGTGGAGTGAACAGGCCAGACACTGTAACACAGTGTGCATGCTATGTGAATCCATCCCGTGAAACACAAACCCAGGGCAAGACTAAGATCTACTGTGCTGTGCTGAGCAGCATCATGATGGTCACCTTCTAGGGGACCCTACGTGGACAGGGAGCAAGGAGGGCTTCCTGGGGTGCAGGTCATGTCCTCTTCACAGAGCAGGGGCTGGGCACACAGGTATGTTCTGTGTGTGAAAATGTATTGAGAGGCATGCTTGGGATTTTTACACTTCTCTCTCCCTGCATTAATCTTCGATAAAAACTTTAAAGAATATATAAATGAAATAACTCGCCCCCAATCCCATAGGTAAGAAATGCCCAAGGGCAAGACCTGGCTCCAGGCAGCATGGTCCAAAGGTGCAGCCCTTACCACTTGTCCTACCTCTAGTGGGCAGCTACAACACTGGCCGCGGCCTTGCTGTGGCCCTCACCCTCTCTGCCTGACTTCTAGCCACTGTCCTGGACCCAATATCACCAGATATCAAAGCCCCAGTACCCAGCACAGCACACAACTGAAGGATGCGAGGAATTGGCTTCAAAATTCTGTGACTTCCTTTTCCCATGAGATATATTCTGCACTGTCTCTCTGATTGCCTTGTGGGGCTGAGCGCAGGTCAACAGCAGCAGTGCCTGGCTTAATGACAAACCCTGTGTCACCTGCCTGCATCCCCTGTCACACCTCACTCCCTGACTGTGGCGCTGGTATCTTTGCCCTGGCTTTGCCTGGATCTCTGGAGCACCAGATGCAAGCAGCTACCACAATGGGCCATTTTCTGCTGCTGGAACTGAAAAGTACAGGCTGAGTAATTTATAAAGAATAAAGGTTCATTGGCCTCATAGTTCCAAAGGTTGGGAATTCAAAGATTGGAGGTCCATCCCAAGGTCCTTCTTCAGGCTGGGAGTCCGAGGTGGTACAGGGCATCACATGGGCAAGCTGGCAGGGTGCACTCTACAGCACAACCACAACCACACCCCTGAGAACTCACGAATCTACTAATTCATGAGTGGATTAATCCACTCACAGAAGCAACTCCTTCAGGACCCACTCACCTCTTAAGACCCTTCCTGGTCCCACCTTATAAAACCTCATAATGTTGATGAGATTCCAGCTGGAGTTCTGTGAGGACCCCTTCCTGATTCCCTAGGTCCGTCTGTGAACGTTCTTCTCTTTCTGAAGCCAACTTGTCTGGTTATTTAGTGTTTGTTGTTCATCTCCCCAGCAACCCCCATCTGGAAATTTGTCAACAGAAGTGGAGGAACCTTAGCTTGCTACCAGATGGCTTCCAGGAGGTTAACAATGAGGCTGGTAAGGGGGACAGCAGGATACTGGGAAGTCAGAGCCAGGTGTGGCCATGCAGCACTAATCCTGGCCTCACAGGGGACAGGTGAGTCCCAGCATCACAGCAGTCCCACCAAGGGTAAGAGATGTCTGGCCTGATAAGTATCTGTTAGCTGAAAGGATGCACTGGGCATGCAGCCAATAAGCAGATGAAACTGGGCAGCTCACGAGGAAGAATCGAAACTCCGCCAAGCATAGAAGGTGCAGAGAGAGAACCTTGTGCTCAGGGCTGGTGCACTCTGGTTCTCAAGCCTAAGCACTCGTACCTGAGTCTCTGTGGGGCATGGAGCACATCCAACCCCGATCAGAGGGGAACAGCTCCGCGTCATTGTGGGCAGCTGGCCCAGGTCTGCCCCAATTCCTGGGCTGGATCAGATCCCTACTGCCCCTCCTTCGCCTTCCAAGGCTGAGCTGTGCCCTGGCAAAGGAGGCGCACAGTTCATTCTCCGTGGAACTCACTAGAGCGTGGGGCCTGGCACGCAAAAGATGCAGCAGGTGAGTCATCCACTCAACCAACACAGTGACCCCACTTGGGCTCCAGTTTGCACGGGGCTCCTACAGCACCTAGGCCTTGCCTTGCTGCTTCCCGGATCTTCTCCACGGGGTATGTGGTACCAGGTGCCCTGGAGGTGCACAGATGGCTGCAAACAGGCCAGGAGGAGTTCTCCTCTGAACACACCCACAGATGAGCTGGCCACACGCTTACTGTCCCATCAGACATCCACAGCCTCCACTTGGGCCTGATTTCCCTCCTCCACCCCTGGCAGGAGAGCAGAAGCAAGCGTGGATCTCATTACCACTCATGTAAGACCAAGGAGCAGAGGAGGGAGACGTGCCGGGAGCCTCCCATGCCTCTAACAGAAAAGCAATCAACCCTTTCATCAGAATAAATTTTCTAGCCTTCCCTGCTTCTTGCAAATAAATGGGATCTTCCTGGCCACAAGAACTGGAGATTCTGTTAATGGACTTGGCATCCGCTGCAGGATACACCCTCCTGCTCCTGCCAGGTGCCAGCCCATGGCAAACCCTGTGCTACTGTCTGTTGGCTCCTGTCTGTTGACCTCCTGCCAGGGCAGAGGTCAGGCAACCTTCAGGGCCCCACAGGGGACAGGTCCAGCACCCCCCACACCAGACAACCACCTCACAGCACTCTGTCGGACCATGGGCAGATGGAAGCCCACCAGGAAGCCCACATGAAGCTTGGACCCAAGCACCCTAAGTCCCCCTGTCCCCTGCCCCTTGGCTGCCAGCCCAACCCCAGCGCAGACCCTGGTTCCTGTGACACTGAGGACCAGAGGACATGGCCCAGCCACCAAAGAAGACGGGCTCCTTCTGCACCTTCACTCAAACAGCTTTCCCCTAAAGGATACAGGCAGTATTTCTACTGGGTGAGTCAGGCCCCCCTGACCTTCAGAGGCACCCTTGAAGGGCAGAGCCATGTGCCACCTTCTAGAGGGCCTCATCACAAAAGCTGGTCGTCTTCCATCCCTAGGGAAAGTGAGCGCACAAAGGGAGCCTGGCCCCGCCCACGCAGACCTGGAAGAGAACCAAGAAGCTGGCAGTGGTGGCAGCCTGGGGAGAAAACCGGGGAGAAGGGGAAGAATGAGCTGGATTTTCCCTGCACACTCCTCTTTGGTTTCTTTTTCATGTGCATCTTTTAATGTTAAAAAGTTTGTTCATTCAGTCAACAAACATCTGTGTAGACTATAGTGGCTCTCAAATATGGAGAGAATGAACTAAGTAAGGTGCACCAGGAAGCACCCTGACTGTCTGTTGCCCTCAGGACTTACCAGCCCTCAGAGGTGCAAGAGGAAGCTGGCCAGCCCACCATCTGCACTGGGACACTTCCATCCCCACCAAGACCCCGCAGCTGAGGAAGAAGGCACTGCTAATTAAATACCAAAATGGTAGCATCGGCCAGGGTGATCGATCCTTAGCAAACCAGATGTTTGTCTGGCCCAGATGGGGTGATCCCCACACAGTCGGAACCCAGGGCTGGAAGAAGTAGGGCATACACGCTGTGGGAGAAGACGATGACAGAACCTAGAGCGGCCTCCTGACGGCATGGTGGGACTTAGGTGGCAGAGTCACAGGGAGAATAGTAGCCACCTGGAGTCTGTATCCCAAGCCCCAGGCCCGGGCTCTGATGCAGGGTCTCAGACAGTTCTCCTTCACAGTTCCGGAAACTGAGAAGCTTGGGATAGTGGTGTCCACATACTCAGGTCTGAGGAGGCTCCCTTCCTAGTTCACAGACAGCGCCTCCCTGCTGTAGCCTCACAGTGGTGGGACAGGGAGGAGCTCTAGCTAGCTGGGTCTCTTCTTCGAAGGATTATTGCACAGAGAGGGCTCACCCTCAAGACTTCCCCCAACGCTGACATCCTCCAGAAGTCACCTCCTCCAAAGAGCATCATCTTGGGAGTTAGTATTCAGTGTGTGAAGTGGGGTCATAGCATTACCTTCTATGGCCAAATGGACTTGGAAGAGAACATTAAGGTTCCTAATCAGATGCCGCTGAGAGAGAAGGTGATCCTGGAGAGAGAAGGTGATCCTGGATTATCTGTGCAATCATGCAAGTCCTTTAGAGGCAGAAGATGAAGTCAGAAGAATTCTGAGATTCAGAGCCAAGGAAGGGCCTGCTACCCCAATGCTGGCTGTGCAGCTAGAGAAGCCACCTAATGGAGGCAGCCACACGGGGCTGAGGCTGTGTCCCTCGCTGACACCCAGCAAGGAAGCAGGGATCTCAGCCCTCCAATCACGAAAAACCAAAGCCAAAGGAGAGCTCGGGGCAGATTCTTTCTTAAGCCCAAGAAGAAGATCCAGCCAGGCCAAGTTCCTGAGGCCAGCATTAAAGAGTCCAGCTGAGCCCACCAAACTTCTGCCCTGCAGATACTGAGACGGTGGATGCACAGGTGTTGTTTTAAGTGACTGCACTGGTAGTAACTTGTACAACCAGAGAAACCAACACAGGGCTTTCCAGGGAGGGGGTAGAAAGACCACTTAGCTACGAGATATAGCCGTCATGGACACAAATCCCCAAGAACCCCTGATGTCAGGGCAGCTGAGGAAACAGCAGTGTGCACCCCTGACAGGCAGCCCCCAAAACACAGCCTCAGGATCCAGGACACTAAGCGTGGTCTACACTGGTCCAGAGAGCCCACCCCACTCCCACCCAACCTGGTGCCTGGCAATAATGTGGGCTCACATGGTCAAAAATCCCAGAGGCTCTAGAAATCCTGATTTTATGTCCTCTTTCAGACCATACAGTCACTGTGCTGCCTGGTCTTGTGCAGACCAAATGCAGGGCTGATGTGTGTCCCCGGCCAGGTGTGGATGACGGGCAGAGAGGTCCCTGGAATGGGGTGTGCAAATCCCAAGCATGGTTTGCTGGGAGGCGATAGGGAGCCAGCAAGTGGCCTTCCACCCAGGAGCTCCTATTTATGGAGCCCTCCTGGGACAGAGCCACCCAGCAGGCCCTGGTCACTGTGAGGCTTCTACAGCCATTTCCAGAGGAGGAAGTTGGACAGGAAGCAGCTCAGTCACTGACATGATGATGCAGATGTGGGCTCTAAACCACAGCTCCAGTTCTAAAACTGGAGCTCTCCCAGCACCTCTCGCCTGTGGCACCCCAGCCTACAGGCTTTGCCTCCTTTCACTGAACAGGGCCTGCTGTCAGTCACATTTCTCTAGGTTGACCAACTTGCTTGACCTCCTGCCCACCTCCCTCAGCTCTGCCACGGGCCCCCGCCCCTCAGCCTCCCTCAGCTCCTCACAGTCTGGCTTGCTCGCAGCTCCGTCTCTCTTTCTCCAAATCCAACTTCCTAAGGAAGCTGAGTGTTAGGACCACTATTTGGTCCCAAGTCAGAATGGGTCAGGCACTAGCCCACACATGACCATAGGCAACACCTTCTCCTCTGTCTACACCCCACCTCCAAGTACCCTGCCTCAGGGCCAATCAACAGGGGCTGTGGTGGCTGGAGATCTCAGCAGGGTGCTTGGAAGCAGTGGCTTGGGTGAGCTACTGCCTCTAACAGGAATGAGGGGAGCCTGGTGGTACTTGGGGGAAGTCCCCCGGACTCAACGAGGACCCGGGGCACACCACATCAGGGCAGAGCCTGGTGGTATACAGAGGCAACCCCTCGAACTCGACTGGGCCCCCGAGGGCCTCAAGGGCTTGTCAATGGGGTGCTGACCATAGTGTGCCTGGGTCCCTGCCTATGTACCATTACTGAAGTTGGGTGCTTTTCCACCTAGTGCCATAGTAATTTGTGTGCACCTATGTTTGTTGCAGCATAATTTGAAGCAGCCATGTGTCTTCCCAATGTGAGAGCCCGAGGGAATGAATAAGACCAAAAAGTACAGTTATTATCAGAGGGAAGACGACCCATTGGGTGGGAGCACAATGGAGATGAGGGTGGAGAAAATTGTTTAATTAATCGTATGTGCCTTTGTATAACTGAGTAACAAATGTGAAGATAACATTACGTAATACAGCATCCATTGTTAATTCCCTACTATCTTCTCTATAATTTTGTATTTCCTTTATTGTTTTTGTGTTATTCTGGTATATGTGTTTGGTTGTTGACGTGTCTCCATTCTTTTGTCTTTAAAATAAAAAAAAAAAAAAATGAGGGCACAATGCCCAAACAGCTGCCCTGCCCCCTGCTGAACACTCATAAATGTGCCTTGAGCCAAGTAGCCAGGCCCTGCTGAGCTAAACACACAAACAGTAATCACAGTGGGGGGGGGGGGACTGGGAGGTCTATACCCGCCCGGTGGGGGGCATGGTGGGCACAGGTCATCAAATTCAAGATGCCTGTGAGGAGACACACAGAAAGCATGCCAGCCTCCACTGCCAGCTTGAGGGATCAGTAGGCTTGGAGCACAATTGCACGAAGCCCTCGCTTTGAGCAGACTGGAGGCTTTCAAGGCAGCTGCACTCTCCCACGCAGACACAAAGTAAAGGGCATGTGTATATAGAAAATGCCCAGTGTGACGTTCTGACCTATGGGATATACTTGTAAACTTCACCCAGATCAGGATAATGAATCTATCCATCACCTGAGCTCCTCCTAGCCTTTCATGATAACCCCGTGCCCCACCCTTCCCACCTCCCTGCCCCATTTCCTAGAAACCATTGATCTTGTCTCCATACTGTTGTTTGCATTTCTAGTATTTAGGAATAGAATTATATAGTATCTGTTTGATTTTCCCTGGCTTCTTTCATTCAGCATAATTTTGATTTTGTCCATTTTGTTGCATATATTTTAATGTTTTTTTTTATGGCTAAGTGTTCCAAAGTATGATGCACCTTTGTCTGTTCAGCCATTCCCATATGGATGGACATCATACCAGGTTTTATATCTGTGCATATAGCTGTCATCTGCCTTGTGAAAATATGAGTGGAATGGCTAGATTACTCGGTAGGTGCTATGGTTTGGACGTTTCCCTCTAAAAGTTTATGTGTTGCAAACTTAATCCCCACAATATGTTAAAAGTATTTGGAGGTGGGGCTTTCAGGAAATAATCAGGGTTCAGTGAAGTCATGTGGGTGGGGCCCCCACCAGAGCATTAGTGACATTAGAAGAAGACAGACCTGAGTTAGCATGAGTCTCACTGTATGACACCCTCTGCCATGTTAGGATACAGCAAGAAAGCCTCACCAGAGCCCCAAGGTTTGGACTGCCCAGGCTTCAAAACTATGAGCCAAATAAACTCTTTGTAAATAACTCAGTCTCGAGTATTCTGTTATAGCGGCTGAAAATAGACTAAGACAGTAGGCAGATGTCTGAGCATAGCAGTTTGGACGCAACTCTCCTGTGAGTTTCAGAGAGTCCATGCTGTTCTTTTTAACCCTCTGGATAAAAAATTACCCTCCAACCACATGTGAACCAGCAACACATACACACTCACTCATTAGGAGGTCAGGTGGCTTCATCCTGGGTCTCCCACACAATGGGTGAAGAGACACCCCAGAAGGGAGAATCTCCCCAGTTTTTGAAAAATGCTCCATACACAAGATCCCAGCAGCATCAACATTTTAGAAATGACTCAGAGAGGGTTCTATAATCTGTCTCCAGGAGATCTTACAAATTAGGAGTAACCCCTCAGTGTCCTCGAGGAGCAGAGCTGAGGCCAACTCGGAAGGCTTTCCATGAAGTAGCAGAGGGGTCCTGTCACTATCTCCTGGGAACATGGTAGCAACACGCGTTCTCCCCAGCCCAGCCCACACTTAATGAGTGGAGTCTGTGCGGTGGCCCCAGTGCGTCTGGACTTGAGCCAACCTTCCAGGTCACTCTGGTACCTGCCCCAGGTTAAGAACCAATAACCTAGATCACTTTTCAACTTTCCTAGAGTTGACTCCATCAGGAGTTACAGTGTACCAGGAGCATTACCCTCTATTGGCCAGACCCCACCCTCAATCCCTGCAGCCCTCCAACTTACCAGGTGGTGTGAATACTTGCACAGTGGATCACTCTTGCCCCAAAGGATCAAACTTCAAAAACAGAAAATTCTTACAAACTCAGTTACTGGAGCATTTAAAGGCAACTATCAGAATGACCCACACCACTACATGTGCCTTCCCCCGTTACACTGAAGAATAAATGGAGTCAGGAAAAGAAAAAGACCAAGGTTTGAGGTGATGCGCTCAAGTGTGCTTTACTGTTCCACACTCTCTCTGCAAATGTATACAGCAGCAGGAGAGTGCATTACATTCGGGTACGAGGAGTTTGAGTAAAAAAGATCAGATTCTTTTTACTTTAATCTTCATTTTAAGCGTGATTTCCATTCAACATTATGATTGGAGAGAAGTTTTGCTCTTCTCTTTGGTATTTTTGCGTGTTTATAATTTAGCCCAATCTTTAAAAACTTTCTCCAGCTTCTGGCAGAGGAGAACTTTGCCCCTCACTTTGAACTTGCCAGCCAAGAAAGCCTGTTGTGGGTTCATTTTCCCCAAGACTAACTCCATGAAGACAGACTCGGGGATTGTGAAGACAGTGTCTGCTGGGAGCCTTGCGGGTCCTGGGTACATGTCCCCAGCTCTGTTCTTCAGGTCAATGGTCCACTGCAGAATGGTCCGCCCATCTTTGGTGATGTCCAGCTGAAAGACAGCGTTGACTTTCTTCACCACCTGGGGCCCCGAATCTTTGATGTAATGGCTGATACTCTCCAGCACAGGGAAGCTCCGCAGTCCTGACACGTCCTCAGGGGGTTGCAAGGCTGGGTCACTAGCTGATCCCAGTGCCTTGAACTGGCCCACCTTAAATCCATCCCGAGATCTGATCTTGGACAAGGGGTCCATCCTCTTCCACATCGTACTGTGCTGGTCCCCTGACCTTGCCATTCTGGTCTGTGAGCAGCTGTGGCCAGGTTAACAGACACAGCCAGATTGTGACATCAAAGACAAGGCCCAAGCAGAGACTGAAGCTGGTGCGTGTTCTGCAGTCTTATTGGTCAACAAATCCTAAAATATGACACGAGGTGAGGGCTCAGCCTGGTCATTGTGAGACAGATACACATGAGTACACACAAACACACATACCCAAAATTGACCAAGGCTGTTAGCCCACAGGCCCAAAAGGTCTGCAGCCTCTGATGCAGAGGAGGGAAATGGGCCCCAGCGGGTGTTTTGGTGGGCTGAACGTTGTCTTTCCAATGCAAGCATAACCAGGCCACAACTCTAACAGGGAAAACCTGTTCCAGTTGTTTTAAAAGTGGATAATCCTTGAGCCACAAATCTGCTGCTTGACTTAGTCTTATCAGAATGCTGGCAGAGGAAGACAAATCAGCACCAGGGCCCACATCAGAAACCTTCTACCTCCCAGGGAAGGGAAGGGAAGGTAGGAGTGAGAAAGGAGGGAGAGGGAGAACTAGCACCAGGCTCAGAAGAAGATAATAATTACATAATTATATAATTACATGTAACAGTATAGCCCTTGCTCTGAGCCCAGGTACTGAGTTCTAAGTGCTGTACATATATCAACATATTTACTTTTCCTTACAATTCTTACAGATGGGCACAATTTTATTTGCACTTAAGGAAACTGAGAAAAGAAATGAGATAACTTCTCCTGATTTACACAGCTGGGAAGTCATATGACCAGATCTGAACAGAAGTAGATGACTCTAGACACACTACTATTTTTCACTTCTTTCTTAAAATGCTTTTAGCTTTGCAAAAAGTTTGCAAAGCTAAAACTGGTATAACTTGAGCCTAACTCCTCACATGTGAACTGTACACAACCACAATATGGTAAGCTCATCTGAGAGGATAACACCAGCGCAGAGCTACTAACTGAGCTAGAGGAGCTGTTCACATTTGCCAGTGGTCCCTCAAGTGTCCCCTTCCTGGTCCAGAATCCAGATTCCACATCGTTTATAGCAGTGTGTATTTTGGTGCCCTGCAGTCTGGGAGAGTTCTTCAGTCCATGAACCAGGACCTTGGCCTTCTGAGAGAATCCCTGCCAGGTATTCAGAAACTGGCCTTGTTTGAGGTCTGTTATTTTTTCGTGATTAGCTGAGGCGATGCATGTAGGGCAGGATTGTCACACAGGTACCCACCCGATTTCTCCATTGCAGTTACTGCTGTTGCCTCTGCAAGTCAGAGGGGATGTTCTCTGAGACCTGTAAAACATCTGTTTTGTGCTGTCTTTGGCCTCCTCATTTCTACTTGCATTCCCAGTCCATTCCTACAAGCACTGTGATATGTGTCAAGCGGTCACGTTATATAGCTTATATTCTGGTCACTCCCTAGCAATTTAATAGTTTGAATTCTGCTGTAAGAAAGAGCTGCCCTTTCTCCTAGCTTTATTTGTACAGCTACTTGATATGGCTTGTAGATATTTATTTTATTCACAGGTTGTAGCCTGTGATTATCACTGTTTATTTGCTTGCTCATATAGTGGCAGACTCGGCCACTGGGCACTCGGTCAGGTTGGCCGCTGTGTCCTTTCCCACACAGATCTGCCCTCACTGGGAAGAGAAGCTATGCTAAACAGAGCTAAATAGAACTGCTGCTGCCTTTGTTGTCTGTGGGGTGAATGCAGAAGAATACAAAAGGCTTTGGCGCATTCAAAAATATGGATGAGCTGGGATTATCAGCATCGGGGTAAACAAAACCCAACAGCACCCAAAACCAAGTTTGTACTTTGAGTCCATCAAGTGCAGACAATATCTAGACAGAGAATTTAAGGTAAAGACAGCAGGCAGCCCCCCAGGGAGTTAGGAAAAAGCAAGCAGCAGAGAAACCTAAGCCCTGACTGGGTGACCTGCTTTTCCTTGAGGACAGAGTTGTCCCCTCTGAAGTCTCAGAGGGTCCTGCACTGGGCTGTCATCTCTCAAGCCCGCAGTGTGTCTGAGGGACACAGAATCCAAGCCCATACACAGGAAACCCAAAGCATGCTGAACTCAAAGTGTTTTATCAGTGATAGCAGGCAGAATTACAGTGAGAGCACTACAGTGAGGGACACACCCTCTGCCCTGGGCCAGAGCTTCCCCGACACCCTGGAGAGTCTTTCCCCTTTGGTTGCTTCTGAAACCTAAGATCAAGTCACAGCAGACTTGTGACCTTGGGCGTCTGCATTCTGTAAGGGTTTAAAAGAAGGTGAGATGCTTAGAAACCTGTTTTCTTAAAAAAAAAAGTTGCAAAGTTTTTATCAAATAGGGTGCTTTCAGCAACAATTACCATAAAAACTAAAACCAGTTCTACCTGATGGTTCCAAAATGTGGCCTCAGACCAGGGGCATCAATGTCATCAGGGAAGAAATTGTAAGAAACTCATGAGCTTGGGCTCTTCTCCAGATCCACCCGATCAGAAACTCTGGGGTGAGACCTGGCTATATTACTCAAGGTCCCCTAGAGAAAGAGAACAAATAAAATATACGAAAACTAAAGTATTTTCACAGTGAAAACTCATATGCCCACCAAGGGCCTATCATTAACATTTTATTACAGTTGTCTGAATCCTTGAATCTTATTTTGGACTCATTTCAAAGTACATTTCAAGCATCAGTCACCCCTAAACACTTCAACACACAAAGCCTTTGCTGCAGTTTGGGACATGTTTACGGTTTTAAAATGCAAAATGTACACAAGAAATGCACAAATTTTAAGCATCCAGTTTCTAAACTCTGAGCAATGAATAGACTTGAATATAACAAATTGTGACAGCAGGTGACCCTACAGCCCCCACTGTCCTTGAGGAGGGACTGGGACGCAGAGCCCTCCTTCCCTCTGCAGGGTGAAGGCTGCTTCCCTGGCAGGTGCAGCTGTCACCATGAGACCTGGAGAGATCTTCAATTCCCCTGGCCACAGACCCAAGCACCAGAGGCCATGAACAAGGACTTCTGTGCTGAGAAGACACCGCACCTCCTGATCCTGCACACAGAAAACAAGTTTTCTTTTGCTTTGTTAATTAGTTAATTTACTCTTTTTTACTGATCCCTAGAAATTGTACATCTGTGTGGGTAGAGTGGAGTCTTTTGGCTTATGATCAAATCAGGGCAATTACTGCATCATTTCTTAACACCTCTGGGCGAAAACTCTGTTCTCTGAGCCACCTGGCTTCCAACAGGATCATCACCAACTTTCCTGGCCCCGCTGATTACTATCTGATCTTTAACAGTACTGAGCCCACAACTAGTGCCCCCCAGATACTCAGAGTTGAGTGTTTCCATCTGCCCAGTGCTACTTGCTGATGCCTACATGGGGACACAGAGAAGGGCAGATGTGAGAACCTCCTTGAGGAACTTACAGAGTAGGAAGGAAAGATGTATATGATTTCCGGGTGCTCTCTCTTATGGAGTGAATGTCTGTGTCCTCCCAAAATGTATACACTGTACTTGTACTTTCCATCACTATGATATTAGGAGATGAGGCCTTTGGGGGATAACTGGGGTTAGATTAGGTCATGGAGGTGGAACCCACAATGGAATTTGTGCCCTTATAAGACGAAAGAGACATGAGAGTCCCCATCCAAGTCAGGCCACACGAGTACACAGCAGGACAGTGGCCACCACTAGACACTGAGTCTACCAGCATTTTGATCTCAGACTTCCAGTAAGAGAGAAGTGTTTGCAGTTTAAGCTGTGATTTTTGTTACAGCAGCCCACATAGACTAAGACACTCTGCATCCTTACCAGCATTTGGTACTGCCAGATGTTTTATGTTCATCTTAGCCATTCTAAGCTGTATGTAACCCACACATCTTTGCGTTCCAAGACAGTGACAACAGTGATAGGAAACCTATTTAGAGCCAAGGGTGAGCACATTTTCTGTAATACTTGTGGTTTCGGGAAATGGCATATATTACAGCCGGTGAATTTGTTCTCTGAGTAGAATTCTATTGCTCACTCTGTTGAAAGAATGATAGAGCAGACTGTGAGTGTCAGCTCGTCGCATGCTGAACTAGGATGGTTCGTCCACAGCCTTGTGACGGCTTCCTGTGAGCGCAGCAACTTCCCACCCCGCTGAAGTTGAATGCTGCCACCTGCCCTGCTCTGGTCAGAGGGTGTTAGCTGGCCTCACACAAGCACAGGCTTGGCATGCATTAGGCATTGAGCGCTGCTGCTGTGGTTCTGCCTCAGCCCTAGGATGATGGTGCCCAGGGTAGCTGCTAGAACACAGAGGAGGAAACACATGTGCTGCTAGCCTGGGACCAAGTCCCACTGCACCCAACCTGCATCATCCAGCAGCAACTGCCCTGCAGACTGATGGAAATGAATTCAGGTCATGGGAGCACATGAACTGCAGTGAGGTTTGGCACTCAGCATAACTCAGTCCTCACTATTCACATCAAGTTCTGAAGACACAGTGACTGGGCTTCCAAATCAGGCCTGGGGGATGAGACCTTTAGCCCCGAAAGAGCCAGCTGTCATCTGTCCACACAGGGGCTGGACAGGCACAGTCAGTGGGAGGACCCTACTGAGATGACCCCACCTGAGTGAGATCACACACTGTGATGCTTCTGTTTACATACTCCCTACTTAAAATGCAGTCTGTGGACCAGCTACAGTGGCACCCGTGGGCCTGGTTAGAAATACCGAATCTCAGGTCCCATCTCGGACCTGCTAAGCTACTGTCTGCACCTTAACAGTAGCCCAGTGATTCCATAGCTCATTAGCACTCAGGAAGAGAGGTGGCCCCTCAACTTGGGATCTGAGTCCCAGCCCAGGAGGAGTGACATGCCCACGCACAGGCCGTCACACTCTCACAAATCAGAACATAACAACAATTGCATAATTTAGTCTTCAGGCTAAAGTTTACAGTTTACACACGTCCACGAGTACAAACACAAACATATGCATTTTAGAAATAACATGGTACGAGCTAAGAAGACATTAAATTTAAACATTTTCAGGCAAAAGTGTTCCCTTACGTTTTTTTTCTCCATTTTTTAAATTAAATTATTCTTTAGAGCAGTTTTAGGTTTGCAGAAAAACTGAGCAGAAAGTTCCCAAATACTCCCTCTCCTTCTCCTCAGACCCACCTTACTGTTAGCAGTTTACAATCAGGGGGTCCACTCATTACAAAGAGCCAGTGTCAACCCCGCATTAATCAAAGTCCACACTTCGCACGAGGGCTCTCTGACTCCATGGCCTTACCAACTGCAGGATGTCGCATAGCCACCAATGCGGTGTCACACAATAGTTTCATCGCCCTAAAAATCTCCTGTGCTCTAATTATTCACCCCTCCTCCCTACTAACCTCTGGCAACCACTGGTCTTTTCACTGTCAATAGCTTCGCCCTTTCCCAAATGTCATGTGGCTGGAATTGCGCAGTACGCAGCCTTTGCTGAGCGGCTTCTTTCCCTTGGCAGTATGTGCTTGTTTCCTCCGCATCTTTCCACATCTTGGTGGCTCTTTTTAATTACTAAATAATAGTCTATCGTATGTACATACAACACTTTGTTCACCTCCCGAGGGACATTTTAATTGCTTCCAAGTGTCAATTATGACTAAAGCTGCTATAAGCATTCTTCGGCAAAGTTTTGTGCCAATATAAGATTACAACTGGACCATTATTAATACTAATGGTGTTATGAATAATAATATTTACTGAGCAGCAACGCTCTTCAAGTGCTATAGTAAAATGTTCATGATATTCTGATGTAGCTACTAACACGATTCCTATCTGATGAATGAAATCAGAGTCCAGGTAATTTGCCTACAGATGCACAGAATAACTTTGCACCTTAGCGTTTACAGTTGACCAGCTCAGTCATGACTTGTTTCCTCTGGTGCTTTTGAAACGTGTGTTGCTGAACTGCCATCGTGGATGAAGACGTGAAGTTTATCCTTCTTTAAAGACACAGGACGTTTGTTCCCTTCGTGAGTTTCTATCTTTAATAGATGGATGTTTCTCCCTCCAAAGGAATCCCAGTAGGGATGGCCAATTAGCATGAGGAAAGCTGCTCAGCACCCTTTGCCATTAGGGAAACACTGGCTGGAACCATAGTCAGCCATCCTGATCTGCAGGTCACACATCCCATGATTCAGCCAATACTGCAAATATTTTTCTAACTGCACTGACCACATGCAGACTTTTTAATTTTCATTATTCCTTAAATAATACCATACAACCACTATTTACACTGTAGTCGATATGGCCAGTAATATGTCACATGTATGGGAGGCTATGTATAGGTTAGCGCTCACTCTGTGTACTTTTCTGTAAGTGCCTCATGTGTGGTGGGCTAAGGTACCTGAGATGGATCCCGGATCCAATCCCCTCACATCCTTGGGGCCATGTGTGCAATGAGCTGCCTCTTCACACTGGCTCACCTCCACTCCTGCTGATGGACCAGTGGCAAAAGTGACCCCCACAGCCAAGCCCACAGTGCAAGGCTGGGAAAGCACCCCCCACCCAGCATGAGACCATGATGCACAAGGGGCAGGGAGGAGAGGACAAGGGGTGCCACGGTGCCATCTGCTACCACTGCTGACATCAGCAAAGGCAGAGATGTCACTTGTTAGGATCCAAATTTCTGGTTTTTCTTACCCACAGGAAAGCCCATGAACCCATCCCTGCTTCTCCATCAGGCAGCAGTTAGCTTCCACTGGAAACAGGCCGCTCACTGCACGCAGGGGGGGGGGGTGTCCACCCACACAGCTCCTTGTCTCCACCAGCCTGAGCCCTGAGGACCCCTTTCCAGAGGCCAGGTGACCCCTTTCCTGAGGAAATGTTCCAGAATCCCTGAGATTTTTTTTTTACCTGATTCCCCCAGGCCCTGTGCAAGAATTTGGATACTATGAATGTCCTAATACCCTAGGAATGTCTTTCTGCCCATTCCTTCACTGCCTATTTGCCAAGCACCTGCTATGTGGGCCACTGCTGAGCACTGTGGAGTTGTTGAGCACCAAGCAAGTGTAGACAGCAAATGTGGGGAGACAGAGGAGGAACTGCAGCCCCTGGCATTGCTGGTGGGCATACAGAATGTGAGGCCCCTGTGGAGAAGAGGTGGCTCCTCCAAACATCACCTGGCACACACCCTGTGGTCCTGCAGTCCTGCTTCTAGCCATACACTCCAAAGGGTTAAAAGTGGGATCTCAAACAGATTTGCATGAACCCGTGTTTATAGCAGCATTTTTCACAATAGCCAAAAGGCGGAAGCTACTCAAATGTCCATCCGTGGATGAACAAATTAACAAATGTGGTCTCTAATCCAATCATATTCAGCATTTTAAAGGGAAAGCTTGGGACTTGGCAGAGCTTGGTTTACACTTCCAGATTCATCTCTCCAAAAAGTCACCCAGCCAAGTGAGTACATAGGCAAAGGGAGAGGCCAAGATAATTTAGGAAGAAATTTATTTAGGGGAAATCCTTCCTTGAGGAAAGCAGAGAATAGAGACAGGCATCCCCCAGCCCTGCCACAAATCCCAGTTCGAGCTAGGGTTTGGTGGGAGGCAAACACAAGCGCATCTAGCCTGGCGGGACATGGCCATTCCCTGGTTTTGCCTTTTTGTGTTTCATTTTCTCCTTCCATCCCCCTGCAGGTACATCTGGGGTTTTATAGCTCAACATGGGGGTTCTCACTGCCCTTAGTCCCTGCACTGGCCTCACACTGCCCTGACAGTGTGGACACTTCCTCTGCAGATACACTGGAAGAAATAAAGACTTCACTGTAATGGTACCTTCATGATCTGTCAGCTGGGAGAACACTAGCTATGAGAGGTGTCGAAACAGGCTAGCTTGAGTTTTGAAAAATAACCTAGGAAACAACTCATTTCTCCCAGGGTGAGGGGCTGTTAAAATCAGTTGGTCAGTGGAATCTAGAAATTTAGACAGAAAAAAGAAATACCTGTGGATAAGAAGTCTTAACAAACACACTCAGACCAGCACTGTCCAAAGGATTTTCTGGGATAATGCAAACATTCTGCATCTGTGTTCTCCAAAGCAGATGCCACAAGTCGTGGGATCACTGAACATTTGCTATGCGTATGTGACTGAGGAGCTGGGTTTTTAGTTTTATTTAACTGCAATTAATTTAAATTTAGTTACATATGATTTCCCATCAGCATCACAGGAAACAGCACCAACAGGGACCTTGTACAGACAGCTGGTGCCTGCTGACCCAGTCTTGACTGACTGAGTCATATACAACTCGCATAAAAGTGCATTCCTAAGACTCCCAATAACTCAGTTGAGACTATGACACACAGAATGGAGATCTGCTTCCAGGGTGAGATCTTCCATGGGAAGAGTTTCTATGCTGGGATCTCCCATCTTGGCCATAGCCAAATGCGTAAAAGACATATACAATTATGCATTTTTCCCCTGAATAGGATAGTATGCCCAAGTTGGGATAGTATGCCCTCTTGGGTAACTTCTGAGTTCAATTCTAGAAGGTGTGACTGTTCCTAGAGCCAACACACTTAACTCCTTCTCACAGACTATCCTGAAATTTCCCTGCAGGTAGGTAAAGGGCATTTTAGGTATCAATTACCACAATAACACTGCACAAAAAACCATCCCCTAACTCAGATGTTAAAACAATAAGCATTTATTTAGCTGATGCGGTAATGGGTCGGCAATTTAGGCTAGGTTCATCTGAATGATTCTCCTAATCCCTTGCAGGCTAACTCACATCTGGTAGTTGCCTGTCAGCTGTGGTACCAGGAGTGACTGCGCCATGTGACACTTCTCCCACCGGCTACCCTCAGCACAATGGTATAGTGAAGCCAGAGATGCAAGCAAGCAATCCCCAATATCCAGTGCTTTGTATGCTGCTGCTCACACCTACTGGCCAAAGAACATCAAACAACAACCCAAGCATCACAACGAGTGAGCACTGCAGGCAAAAGAGCAGAGGGTAGACACAGGAAGAAGTGAAAAGTTGGGGCCATAACGCAATTAATCTACTACACTTCCACTGTCAGGTGCTGAGCATTTATTTATGGAAAAGCCATTGAACTACACCAACTTGTGTATAAATATATCCTTAAAACCCCAGTAACTTAGACTTTTAAACATAGAACAGATCACGTTCTCCTTCCTCACCCAAAATGTATCACTGAGGGGAGTTGGTCCATGTAAAGGTGCTTGTATTTTAAGGCAAAGACAAAGAAAGGCCCAAAGACACAAGGCTACCTAAAATAGAAGAGTTATGTCTGTCACTGAATACCTGAGATAGATAGATAGGTATGTATATATATACATATATATATATATATATATATATATATATATGTATACACACACACACACACACACACACACAAGTCCAACTAGTAATCTTTTCTTAGGTATAATGTGTAAGTTACGCATGCCCATAAACTATGAAACAGATTTTGAACAACATTGACACACAAATTTTCTAATGCAAGCAGTACACTTTTTCAGTGATACTAACATTACTCAAAGCATGTTTTAGAATACTCTTAACTGTTGTCAGAAACAAAGACACATTCTTTTACTGCTCCATAACCTTCAGGATGCTTTCAACTACCAACACCTAAGACAGCCACGGCTCAAAATGGCTTACACAGAAAAGGGGATTTTTATTTCACACACAAGAGTTCTTGAGGTGGGGCTAGAGTGACCACCCCTGGGGGATGCTGAGAGACCAGTGAGCTATTCGAAGGTTGGCTCTTCAAGTGGCTCAACGTATCTTCAAAGATCTCAGGTCCTCCCTTCCATTTTCCTGTGGTGCTGTCTGCAGCATGTCACCCTAAGGCCAACCTGCATCTCCCCAGGTTGCAAGATGGCAGCTACTCTTTAGAGCAATAGAACAGAAAAGAACCATTCGTTCCTACACTTGCCTCTGTCAGAATTTATGCCTTCTCCCTCATCTCATTTTGCTTGTACTGGAACCCACTGATTAATGAGAGGGGCAGCTCTCGCCAGTCGCCCCGACACCTTCCAGGATAGACAAGTGGCACTGTATCACTTCCGCTCTCGAAGCTCTCGAGGTCACGTGATCTGTGTCAACGCCGGAAGCCTGTAAACCAGGGTTACTGGGAAATGTAGTTCCAGCTCAGCTGGGTTCCAGAGCAAAGCTACTGTACTGCTTTCAGTAAAACCTCAAGCTATACCTAGGAAATAAGTGGCGGAATAGTGTGTGCACGGGCACTTAGATCTTCTGGAGGGATATGTGACTTTACCTTTTTAATTTTTTCCCATGCACTGCTATGGACTCTGATTACCCAACTAGAACAAAGTAAGGGGACTTGCCAAGTTTTCAGTCTCTGCGGTGGACCTTCAGCTGAGACACAGCAATCTGGAGCCTGTGAAGGATACACCACTGATGACCCCTCCGGGAAAAACCAGATGCAATTAATCCTCAGAGCTTGGTCAGCCCTTGCATCTAACTGAACTCAGTAAATCAAAAGCACTGTGACCACGAGACAAATATCAATAAGTATCTCCCGCAGTTTTGAAAGATTCATCAATCCTAAACAAGGCGGTGTGAGGACATGAGCACTGAAGATCAAGGTCTCTGTCAGACAAGTCGGAGAGAAGCCTGTTCCAGAGGCTGTTTATTTCAAGTGTATTATTTAAAGCTGATGGCTGTATCTACATACACATCATAGAAGCCTCACATTTCAAGATAAAAGGAAGTCTGCACTAATTCTTGTCCAAACTCTCCGTTTAAAAATGAGAACCCTAACCCAAAATCATAAAGTGAATCTCAAAAATATGCTAAATGGGAGAAGGTAGACACAAAAGACCATCTAGTATATAATTCTATTTATATGAAGTTCAAAAACAGAAAACTAATATGAAGTGAAAAAAATCAGAAGTGCTTACCTTGGATAATGAAGGTAGAGTGGACTGGGAGGAGGCCTGGAAAAATTTCCGGCAATGATGAATATATGCACGTATCAAAATTTTTTGTTAGGATGAAGGGTACCAACATCTGGAGCTTATTTTGAAATGCATAAAAAGATAGGATGGATTGATGAATGAATAAAAGAATGGATAGATAGACATATAGGGAAACACAGTAAAGTGTTAACTGTAGAATCTAGGTGGAATGTCATAGATAGATGTCAACATGCTTGGTGGGGAATGATGGTAAAAACGTCATTGAAAAAGCATACAAAAAGGATGCAGAACTTACTGTCAGTTAAAAGTAAGGTATCAGCACACAGTCCAGACACTCAAAACATTTAATGTAGCTCGCCCTGTTCTTTAAGATGTGAAATACCTTGTTAAGCTTAATTTCTTACCGTTGCTAGTGCTTGCCATGTGTTACCCCAATCTGGACACTCTTGCAAGCACACTAAGAATTCCCCTCTACTTATTCTCTCTTAATGGCACTGTTATCAGTCAGTTATAATATTGCGTGCTGCCTAACAAACCACCACAGAGCTCATTGGCTCACAATAGCAAATTATTCCCCGCTTACTCATTTAGAGTGGCCAGGGGTTCACCCACCGAGGCTGGGCTTAGGGGTCTATGCTACAGGATCCATGTGTCTCACATCCTCCATGAACCAACAGGCTCCCAGGCCATGGTCTTTTCATGGTGATAGTTATAACACGAGAGGACAACACAGCCTAAGCAAACAAATACATTGCAAGATTTTGCGCCTATCATCCCTGCTAAAATTCCATTGCCCAAAGCAAGTAACACAACTAATGCAAATTAACCACAGGCTCTCCACCATGGGCCCAGATTCAGAAATGAAGGGTTCGCTTCAACCTGCTTTTTTTTTTTATCATGGCAAGAGATGCAGGGGCAGCTGTCGTCCCAGAGTTTATTGATGTGAGCCCAAATCTTCTTCCTGAATCTTCTGTCTGCTTGATGAGCTGTCCTTGGCCTCCACGATGAAGCAAAAACAAATCTTGAGAGTGTAAGCAGAGCTGGAGATATAGCTCAGTGGAATAAGCGCTTGCCTAGCAAGCGCAGGGTCCTGAGTTCGATCCCCAGTACCGAAAAAAAAAAAGAAAAAGAGTGTAAGCGAACCAACCCTAGTGAGCTGTTCGCCTCCTCAGCTTCTGCCATGGTAGAATCCTAAGGGGACAGTTACAAACATCGGGTCAAGAGAAGGAATACAAAGCACTTATTTTTCTGCTCTAGGAGAAGTCAATTAGAGTTTCAATTTCCTCAGTTAAATGTCACCTTTTTACAGCATCCTAGCGGGAGAGTCGGCTGTCCTGTCATGAGGAAAAGAAGTCTTTCAGGGAAGGGCTTATTTTCTAAAAAGACACAGAAAGGTCCAGAGATTAAAGGATGTTCTCAGGCTGGCTGAGTTTCCCAGAGCTCTCGGTTTCTATTTTGAGCAGAGCATTGGCTTCCCTTGTAGCCTCAAGTGAGCCTTTTGAGCTTCCCTGCAACACTTTTCTACCATTTGCAAAGAGGGATAATAAGGCTTGCTGCTGGGTAATGCATATAAATTGCTCCGAGCAGCTCAGAGGAAGGTAGGCTTCTCCCAAGGAACACTGTCAGCATATTTTTTTCCTGATCTCCAGATATTTTCAGCGTCTGGTCCCCCTCATTAGAGCATCAGGCTCTTTTTCAGAGAAGTTAGACGAGAGGCAGAATAAATGGAGCAGAGAGGACCCTTCTCTTGCCTCTGCTGTAGAAGAGATACGTCAGGTTGAGTGATGAACGATTACTGTTCTCTACTCACTAACACTTTGTACCCTATTTTCAAATTAAGAAGCACATTGTTGGCATGCCTGAAAGGTTAAACACTCCCACTTCATGCTGAAGCCACTAATTGGTGCTTTATCACCATTTTGATGCAGGGAACGTCTTGTGTGCAGACATTTCCCCCACAGAGCTGGGTGAGATTTTGAGAGCATTTCGTTTCTCAAGTTAGATCATAAATCATCTTCCTGCATATAGGGAGGTGTTGCACCCAAAAAGACTCCAGCTAATTTTGAACTTTTTCAAAATGATGATAACGTTAATATGTTTAAAAAAGTATCTTTTTTATTATATGAGGGTCTCCTTTTCTCCTACGTGTTTCATTTTTTTGGACACAATGCAATCAATTTTATTGCAGAAATAATTCAAAGTGGTTACTGCACAATATGACCTTTGGGCCCTTACTACCAAGTTATCTTCGTGTACTTAGCTTTGAAAGTGGTTGCACTGGGGGGCAGGGGCTTGGTTGTGAGAAATGGCCACAGGGGTTGGATGGAGAAATGAAAGATGCTGTCGGTGACTTCTTGGGGAAGGTCTTTTGCCTGATTCAGAATATTTCTAGTCATCTCCTAATGTTTCAAGAAGAAAAAAGTCTTCTTGAGACAAGACAAAGGCATCTTTGATCCCTGGGTGTCTGTAACTCTACCACCATGAGAAACTGTCTGAAAAAGACTGCATTTTTAAATATGTGAATGCTTTTTATTGACAAGCATGCCCAAATTCTGACAGGCTTATTTATTTAGGTACATGTTTATTTAGTACTGAAAATGGGAAGAGAATGTCAGAATTTCCTCTACTATCTCCTTCAGAAAAAAATAAAAGTCAACATCTAGAAAGCGGAAAATCTAGACATGTACCCTACTGTAATGATTTTGCCTTTGCCAAATGAAACCACTGAGTTTACATGTTTCTTTTTTCTCCTTGTTCTTTTCTTCCAGATGTTGATTTTGAGTCAGACTGCATCATTAACCACAGTGTTCTAAAACACACGTGTCTCCCTTCTTCCAGGTGTCTGTGACTGAAGCGGGGCTGCATACTTGTAGCAATCCCTGCAAACACAGTACACACCTTATAAATAATTGCTATCAATCTATGGAGGGAAGAGAAACCAAATGGGAAAGAAATAACTTTCTTCAACAGAATGTTATGTTAGGATGATTTAAAACTATTACCCTGTCTCTTTCCACAGAGAAGCTACGTTTAGTAAGCTCAACTTTCATTCTTAAATTATAAGTAGGAAGGAGCCATATCAGAATACCTGTTGCTGACAGAATTCTCTGGAAAATTTTTGACTCCTTTGCTATAATTTGCCATTCACCACTGTACTGTTCAGAAGGATTTCACCTCTGGTACACACTCATTTAACTTCTGAACCCCCTGACCACTGACCCCGTCTTCCAGCATGTCAGAAAGAACCATCTTTTGCTTTCTTTTCCACCCTGAGATGCTTGATTGGAAGTTGTTTTGGTCTTTGGAATCTGAGAAACTTATTTCTTCCAAGATGAGGATGTACTGAACTGCAGCTTCTGCTGGGACACCCGCTTCTCTCTCCTGCTGGAACACCTCTTTGTCAGTCTTATTGGATCAGCTGCTCAGGGAGAGGGCAGAGAGGACATGGGTCCAGGGCTGATGGTCAAGTAGTTGGATCCCTGTATTAGGAATTCTAAGAGAGAAGGAAGAAATGCTCTGTACTTCCTTCTTTATTAACATGTGATTTAAAAGTTGATCTGAATACAGACCCATGATTACTACAGTGGCCTGGGGATATAGCTCAGTGGCGTAAGTGCCTGCCTGGCAAGTGAAAGGTCCTGAGTTCGATTCCTGGTACCCATCCAAAAAAGTTGGTTATGATTACTAGAGCTTGGAAGGCTGGACAGGAGGGGAGACTATGGGTAATGGGTGCTGAAATACAGCCATATGGCAGAAATAGCTCTGGGGCTCTGTAGCTCCATGAGTAACTATAGTTCACAATAACTTGTGATGCATTTTATGAAGAACTAGTGGAGAGGCTCTCAAAGCTTCAAACATAGAGGAAAGAGACGGAGCTGGAAATTTTGATTACCCTGATTTGGGCCAGTGCATGTTGTATACATGTGTGGGAATACCTCTCATCTACATAGCAGGAGTTTCTGCCCTTTGCAGAAATACTGATCAGCAAACTCCAAAATACTGGAGTTCTCATGATGCTCCAAAGAGTGCACCAAATGGCTTCAGTAATTAAGGTCACTGGACATTTTTACTGGGTTTATCTCTAGAAGTGACAACACTGGGCTATCACGGATATTTCTAGAATTATGTCCAAGACAAGTACCTGCATATTTTCACAAAAGACAAATAATAAAATGTTCTCAGTCTTTCCAATTTAGAGCAAAGAAAGTCAGACAGAAAAGAGTCCGTCTAGCTCCTAGGGGAGTGATAATTCTGATTCTTGGGTGATAGTTATGTGAGTGTTTTAAATTTGTAAAAATATATTGATATATTTTATATATAATTTCTATTTCTAGAATCTTCAAAAGTAGAGCACAAGGTAACAAATGAAATTCCCATGTTTAATTTTAAAGAGGTAGAGGGTGTGAGATCTTTCTAGCTGAGCTGCTGAACTGCACCTGTTCAGCATGAATGTGTCCCACTTCAGGTGCCTGTTCCAATCACTGTCCTACTTAGTACCAAGGAGAGAGGAATCAGTACTGGGCCCTTTGCACTGAATAACTGACCACGCCCTCCCTCTTTTCCTCCCTCTCTCCTGCGCTCTGCCTTCCTCTCCCACACTCTTCAGCTGACACAACATTGGGCCCAATTTCTTGTTAAAACCCCCTGATACTGATGACCAAAGATATCTCTGGATGCCGAAGAGAACACAGTGGCTTGGAGGGTAAAACAAGAACATTCCTAATAGATGAAAAACTCTGGGTCCTGCAGTCAGATTCCAGCCCTGGGAGGTTTGGCTCTTTGCTGGTGTGCAAGCTGGAACCCCGTTCCCAGAGTCAGAAGGAAGGACAGAGCACAGCGTATTCACAGAGAGAGCTGCCAATGGCTCCCTGTGACCACAACCTTCAGCACTGATAATAATTCCATCAAGGCTGTTAATTAACTGCTAACCATATGCCTTTCGTCTTTGAATGTGCTTCTTAATTCAAGATGAAATGACGACTCAATTATAGACAGGTCCTGAGACTGAACATCTATCCCAGGACTGCTTTAGCGCTTGTCTCCTTCCCCGTTCACATCACAGTTCAGAAATGGGAAGAAACTTACCCAGGACTAACATGATGTAGCTCTATCCACGGAACAGCCATTGCTAGAGGAGAGGACAGGAGTGACTCATGAAGCTGAGGCTACAGCTGCGGGTGGTGTTTCCAGTTTAAATCCACAACACCTCAATGGAGGGACTTCTGTATGTTCTTCATCTGTGACTATGCAGATCAACACAAATGCTTTTTATAGCAATGCAAGATCCCTAAAAGTGTGTGTGTGTGTGTGTGTGTGTGTGTGTGTGTGTGTGTGTGTAATTTGTCCCTCACCCAAAGACACATTATGATACTGAAACATTTTTAAGTGTTATATGTACATCAATAAAGGGCTGGAAAACCAGATAGCATCTGGCAAGAATCCAAAGCAGTCTGCACACTCCTCCCCTGCTGGTGGAAGAGCCAGATGTTGCAGGTCTTTCCCCCCAGACAGCCTGTTGTCACACATTCACAGCACAGCAGTCAGGGAACTAGGGAGTGTTTTTCAGGCAGGTGTTCCGTTGCAGACAACAGACACCTCTTGGGTCTGAGCAGATGGACAGAACAATCGGGAAAGCTGAGGAGGCTTGTGATATGGGACAGGGTTCCTCCAGCTTGCTCTGCATCTTGGGATCCCTGAAATCTGACCACAAGGGTGGTGTTGCCACCGCTACCTCCCTGTGAGAATTTGAGGCCATTAAATATTATGTGATCATCACTGATGCCCCAGGATACAGAGACTCTCCATCCACGATAATAGGCACATCCCTGGGTGACTGCTGTCCTGATTGTTGCTGCTATAAGGGAATTTGAAGCTGGTATCTCCAAAAACAGGTAGACCTGTGAGGTAATCTTCTGGCTTAGACAGCGGGTGTGTATTATGGTTTGTGTCTGAATGTCCTCCTGCCAAAGCCTCATGCAGTCACGGGGGGGGGGCACTTTTCAGAGGTGGCTGAATGTAGAGTTTATGGCTGATTCATGTACCAATGCTGGGATTAAGGATGTGAGTGTTGTACATGCTCTAGGGCAGGTAGCCTGCATACAATATAAGGGACAGAAAGAGGCTGGCTCTTCCCTCCTCTCTTGTTGCTTTTGCTGTTTTCTGCCACCATGAACTGTTGCCCCTATGTCCTACCACCCTGCCTTGGAGACAGCTGACTATGGACTGAAACCTCTACAAACTGTGAGCTAAATAAACCTTTCCTCCTTTAACTTTGGGTGTCAGAGATTTTGTCTCAGCAATGGGAAAAGGAACTGAAATAGTATGAAACAAGAAAATTGATTCCATTGAGCCATCCTGCAGCCAGAAAATAAGTGAAGAAACTGTTAAGGAAGTCAGCATCTGCATTAAGCAACTGGCTCCAACCCCGAGGCTGAAGCACTCTTGCCAATTCCTGACTGGAATGGTGACAGCATGCTGGGGCTGAGTGTTAATGTGCTTTGGCTCAAGGAATGGAAAAGTCACCATGAAGATGGCAATGCTGTGGAACCCACATTGCTGGAGCTTAGATGCCATCCTCCAGCTGACAAGCCCTCTGTCTGTCCCAGGATGACTACAGCACTGCAGGTACAGGCATCATCCCTGTGGGCCAAGTGGAGGCTATTCCCAAACCCAGCATGGTGGCCATCTTTGCTCCTGTCAGTGTCTCAGCTGAAGCAACATCTGTTGAATTGCAACATGAAGCTTTGAGTGAAGCTCTGCATGGAGACAACATGGGCTTCAAAGTCAAGAGTACGCCTGTCAAAAATATTCATCTTGGCAGCATGGTTGGTGATAGAAATATGACCACCAGTGAAGACAGGTGTTTCATCGCTCGGGTGACTTTCCAGAACCATTGTCTTGGTTACTTTTTTCTTGCGGCTGAGACAAAATACCCAACACTCAAAATTAAGAAAGGAGTGGTTTATTTAGCTCACAGCTTATGGGGTTTTCGTCAATAATCAGCTAGCTCCTTTACAAAGTAAGGACCCTGACCCCCTGCTGAATCATTCAGTTGAACTTTTAAACTTCTCAAATTGACACAATGAATAACATCTTAAGCTGTAAGGGCCTGTCCTTTTCATCCCAGTTGTAGAGCTACTGAGTTCCTTAGTTAAGCTTCAAGATTCCTCAAATTGACACAACATATCAACCATAAGAATCCACCCCTTGTGGACTTGGCAAAGAGACATTTCTTTAAAGCAGTTTTTAGATACAAAGACATTATTTTTATCATTTTATAACTTGAACATTATAACACAGGTTTAACAATCCTTAAGAACCAGTGTTAAGTCTATCAGTGTTATATTACATTAGAACCTTAACGTTTCACCCCTGGCTCCCCAAAGACTCATGTACATCCCTTTATGAAAAAAGCATTTACTCCATCTGCAAGAGTTGCCAAAGGCCTAACAGTTTTAGCATTGCTGCAAAGTCCAAGTCCCAAGTCTCCCACAAGATGTAAGGCAAACTCTTAGCTCTAAGCCCCTGTACAAATGAAAAGTTAAACACTTTTAACATTTAATGGTACAAAATAAACATTTTTATTCCAAAAGTTATAAACAGGGGAATACAAAGGATTGGGACCAAAGCAAGTCCAAAATCTAGCAGGACAAACATTAAGTCCTGTAGTTTCACATCCAGCACTTGAAACAATCTGTGGCACACTGTGAGCTCCAAAGGGCTTGCATGACTCCACCCCTATGGCAGTTCTGGTGGTTACTGCTCTCCCTGCTTTTCTTTAGGTCCACTCTGCTCAATCCTTGAAGCTTTCTTTAGATGACCCATGTTCCTGGCTTTTTTTGTTTTAACTTTTAGGATCTCCACTACACTTTAAGCTTCTCTTTTACAGCTTTATATTCTGCCCTCTCAGAAGCACACTGCCTGGACTCCCAGGCCTTTTTTAAAAATCTAGGTGGAAGCCTCTTTAAACTCAGAACTCTTGCATTTTTTATGTGCCTAAAACCAGCACCACATGGATTATGCCAAGGTCTGCTGTCACCTGGAGCATTAGCCAAGCTTTTTCCTCTCTTAGCTGTAGGGGTCGAGTGCCTGGACTGCTGAGCATTCTGAACCTGATTTTGAGGTATAAATTTTCTGTGTCACTGCCATTTTGGAACCCAGTGCAGTTTCTGACCTTTTGGAACCTGGTGTGGTTGCTGCTGCCATTTGGAACATAGTTCGGCTGTCACCATTTTGGAACACGATGCTCTGAGGGCTATTCTTTTTAAGCAAAGTCTTTTACCTTCACGGTTTTGAGGCTACAAAGGGTGGGGACCTGCACCTCAACATTAGACTGCCTTGAAATTTTTTCTGTCAGTTTAATTAGTCTGCTGCCCTTAATCCCAGTCTCAGGCAATGTCTCTGTACATAAGCAAAGTGCAAACTTTCTGCCAAGCCATAACACACACTGTCTGGAGCCCAACAACCAATGGAGTCTTTTTTTTCCCAGCAGAAACCTCTCAGATCCGGTCTTCACTGGCAGGATTTTTATCAAACTTCTGGTCTTTTGAACTCTGACTGGAATCTCCCGTACAGAAGGGTCTAAAGTGTTTTAGCTCTATTCTTTTAGGTCACTTCTCAGAACCTTTTCAAACTTTCCACAAGCCATTTCCAAAGGCTCTTAAACCATATGGTCAGGTATAGACACAGCAACAACCCCACTCTTGGTACCAGATTTTGTCTTGGTTACTTTTCTCTCATTGCTGAGACAAAATACTTGACACCCAAAATTAAGAGAGGAAAGGTTTGTTTAGCTCACAGCTTGTGTAGGTTTCAGTCAATAATCAGCTCGCTCCAAGGCAGGGTGGCATAGCACAGGGGCAACAGTTTAAAGTGGCAGAAGACAGTAAAATCAACAAGAGCAAAAAAGGGGAGAACAAGCCTCCTTTCCTCCTTTATATTGTATATCAGCTATCTGCCATGCCCACACCATTTCCATGCCCTCCTCTTCCAGAAGCTGAGGATGTTTACAAAGTAAGGGCCCTAGCCCACTGCTAAATCACATGGTTGAACTTTTAAACTTCTCAAATTGACACAGTGAACAACATCCTACAGTTGTAAGGGCCTGTCTTTTTCACCCCTGATGTAGAACTGCTAAGTTACTTAGTTAAACTTCTGGACTCCTCAAGCTGACACAATGTATCAACCATAACCATCCAGGGCAAATCAGTGTCAGCCATGTCCTTCCCTTTACTGGGCTTTCATGTGGCTCACTTTGCTTGCAAACTGATCACCATTCCACTAGGAAGCTGGAAGGTCACCTGAAATTCTTAAAAGCTGGAGACACTGTCATTGATATGACTCCTGGCAAGACCATGGATGTTAAGAACTTCTCTCTCTTCCTCTAGGTCATTTTGCTATTTGTGATGTGACACAGTTGTCATGGCTGTCACCGAGTACAGACAAGAAGGCTGCTGGACCTGGCAATGTCACCGAGTCTGCTCAGATGTGTCAGGAGCCAAGTGAAAATATTGTCCCTAATCCCTGCTAGCCAGGATGGTGGAAGAATAGTCTGAGGATTTTGTCTCCATTGGCCAGTTAAGTTTAATAGTAAAAGGCTCATTAATGATAACAATGCGTGGAAAGCCTTCAGAAGAAAGGAGATTGTTTTTTGGATCATGGGGGGGGGGTGGCAGTTTTAAATCATTGATTTTTATGCTCAGTACTTCTTAGTGAAAACTATCTAACCTAAAATCTGGCACAGAATTTTGAGGCCTATCAAAACAAAGTTTAATGAAAAAATTAACTGAAGAAAAAGTGAGGTCCAGCATGACAAAGGTTAGCTAATATTACATTTTGAGTAAATGAAGGGAAAAAAACTTTTAATGATTGTTTTCATTCTTGGAAAATATAGAGGCATTGAGAAGGAATAGTGTTGTTTATTTGTAAATCACTTTCAGGCCCAAAAGATCTAGATAAGCTCCCACAGGGATCAGACTGAAATCCGTGGACAGCTGACATCCTCACCTCTCCCAGGTTTTACCACAGTGCTTTGCTTTTCTTCTGGGGTGCTGCTTCATGCTCCTCTGTGTGTTCCTAGCAATCAAAACCCTGCCCCACAGCCCAGCTGAGCAGTGGGAACATGCCAGGGCTCCCCAAAGAATCTAAATCTTAAGCCAAATGATACAAGAAGAAGGGAAGAAAATGAAAGAAGGAAAGAAAGAGGAAGGAAGGAAGGAAGGAGGGAGGGAGGGAGGGAGGGAGGGAGAGGGGGGAAGAAAGAGTCAGCTAGAGCTAAATCATTCCCACAGTAATGCCATAAAAAGGCTGACATCAGTCTCTGCTTCTGAGAATCCCAGAGCCACCCATTCCTGTCGCTCTTGAGCCCTCATTACAAAACCATTCCATCAAGTCTACGAGCTTTCTAATGCTTTTTAAAGGAATGCTGTTTACGTTGACCAGAGTCTGCTTCTGCTGTTTGCCACCAAAGAACACAGAGAGGTTGCGCTGTAAAAAGAGCTTGGTTTTCCCACTGGGCACATGTCTTGGCTGATTCTTGTTTACCAAGTCATAGGTTGCGGTGGGTTCTCATAATAATGGTTCCCCAGGAGTCCGTGCCCTTTTGCAAAGTGACATTGCTGTCCTTGCCATCAAGATTCTATCTTGAAATCTTTTTCTTTACCCTCTTGAACCTGGGATGCCTTGGGGGATTATTTGAACCAGTAGGGTCTGGTTGAAGTGATATCATGTGGAGTCATGGGTCTAGGTCCTGAGACTGCCATGCTGTGAGGAAGCCATGCGGGAGGACTGAAGGCCACTTAGGAGAGCAGAGGTGTCCCCCCGTACCCAGGCATGTGAGAGGGCATCTTGGACTCTTCAGCCCCAGCCTACTCATTAGATGACCACAGCCCAGGTGAGACTGGCAGAAAAACCACTCAGCTGGTGATCTCCAGAAATGTGCGGAGAAATAAAGGGCTATTGTTTTAAGCCACTATCATCTTTCTAAAATTTAATTTTTATTAATATCATCATCAATAAGTTTTAATTACTCACCCTTATGGGGTACAAATATATATGGTATACATGGGGTAGGTGTACATATATGGAGGATCAAGTTGCACTAATTAACCCTTCATCCTCTTTGATGATTGTCTTCTTGCTGCTGGCCTCATGTTGGGCTTAGCCTGGGGGAAGCCTCATCTGTAGGAACTACCCCTTACTCATAACCATGGACAAACCTAACCCTCATTGCTTCTTCTTTGTCTTCTGTCCCAACAGGATGCAATTATGTGATTGTCTCAACTTCTGTCAGGGTTACAGATCTTAAATGTTAGTGGAAAGATGGCGTGGGAAGGGCTGGCCTGCAGTCCCTTAGGAGCCCTCTGTCACACCACCACCATCACTGTCATGCAGCAGTTACTTGGAGTGTAAATCTCTGACCTCTGTCATCCAATTATAAATTACAGCCAGCCTAGCTTGTGTACGTGGGTCTGGGGTGGGGGATCCAACGCTGCAGTGAGGTTTATGTCACAACTATTCCCTCATTTGCACATGTGATGACAGTTTTAAAACGTGGCACTAAAATCGTTTTCTATACCCTGCACCAAGAGTGGGGTCTGTTTTCCCTCCCCTGCATAGGTTTTGCAGCTCCTTGGAGCCACAGTGAACAGCAAAAGTGAGACTGTGTGACTTCTATAGCTAGATTCAAAAGGTTGCGGCTTCCACCTGGTTGACTGAGACACCAGTTCCAGGAGCCTGGGTGAGCTTATAGGAAATCTTACTAAGCAGCCCAGGTATCTGCGTTCTAGAAATCTTCCCAAAAGAATCAAAGACATCGTGCTACGGTGATCCACACACACCCATGTTCATAACAGTGCCACTCACAATAGCTACACCTTGGAAACAGCCTGTATGTCCAAAAACAGGTGAACAGATAAAGGGAAGGTGGTGTTTACACACAGTGGAGTCCCCACTCTGCCATAAAGAAGGGTAAACCTGAGTCATTGGTGGGAAAATGGATGCCCCTTGAGAGCATAATGTTAAGTAAAATAAATCAGACCCCCGAGCTGAAATATCCCATGGTTTCTTTTATATGAGAAACATAAATGACAAAATGAAAGGCAGATAATTAGAAGCAGAGAGAGAGATGTTTTGCAAAAGGGAAAGGGAGCAAGAGATGGAAGGCAGAGAGGGAGGGGATGAAAAAGAATGAAGACGTGTTGTGTACGTGTACCACGCCCCACGCTGAGTGTGATCATACTAACAGCTACCAGGAAGCCAAGTACCCAGGAAGCCATAGGTGAGCGCTCTGCTCTGGTCTTCAGGTCTTCCCGCACCAGGCACTGGACAGGAGCTGGAGGGGGCCTTCGGACAGTTCCAGCCCCCAACTGTGGAGATGCCCCAGGCAGTGCCTCATCTCAGGTAAGACCTTGGCAAGGGAATCAGGGAAGGCACACTGGTGTGACTGATGAACTGAATCCATTAAGCGTGGAAGAGGGTTTAAGCAGCCACACCTGTGCGACTGCAGGCTCAAGAAGGCACGAGCTCGCTTGCACAGAGGAGCTCGCAGCTTCACTCCCGGAAACCTGGAGGGCGCCCGACCCAGGAAACTCGGCCCCTCTTTTGAAACATTTGACATGGGGCTGGGGCCAGGGCTGGGCTTGGGCCTGGGTCTTGGCACTCAAAAGAGGAAGCTGGCTTGAGTGTGTTGCCTAGGAAAACCAGTCAGTGTTCCCCAGACAGAGCTGCAACTTCTGAGGGTGCGCTCAACCCCAAGGACAGCAGGTGAGAAAGGGAAGGAGCCCTGTTCCATTCGCTTTTTGGATCCCTTGTGCTCTGACCCATCAAATATAAAACCTGGAGCTTCCGGAGAAGAACTACTTTGTACTTCACAAAAGAGTTTGAACACTCTAGGCTTCTCTTCGGGTGAAAATACGCAGTAAAAACTCAGACAACTCTCCTTCAATTAGAGATGATACAGCTAAAAAATAAAAATCTGATTTTTAAAAATGACAACTAACTGTAATCCCAGCACTCAGGAGGCTGAAGCAGGAAGATCACCATGAATTCAAGGCCAGCCTGGGCTACATAGTGAGTTCAAAGCCAGCCTGAAATATACAGCAAGCCTATGTCTCAAATAAATTAATTAAGTAATTAATTTTTTTAAATGACAACTAAGACATGGTTTGGGGATTTGCGACAAGATGACAAGAAAAAAAACACTTCATATATGCAAAGATGATACAGGGGACCATGAGTTGCCATGCAAATTAGGTGGTCAAAGTGCACTGAGAGTGATTCTAATGACTGTCTCTTCTGCTAGGCAGGCGCTTATTCCACTGAGCTATATCCCCAGCCCTGACTGTCTCTTCTGGATAATGATACTAGTGTCCAGTTTTGGTGTGATATAACTGGTTCAAATGAGACCTGACTCCTTCATTAGAGCACCTTGAATCTGCTGTGTGTGTGTGTGTGTGTGTGTGTGTGTGTATGTGATACTGAGCACTGATCCCAGGGTCTTCACAATGAACTACATCCCTAGACCTTCTTAATTATTTTTGTTTTAAGATAGTGCTAAGTTGCCTACGCTAGGCTTGAACTTCTCCTGCCTCAGCCTGACTCAAAATTATTAATAGATCCTGATCCATAAGTGAGGAACAAGGCTGATTTAGATCCAGATGTCTGCTGGGCCCTGGCAACCCCTTTCTCCTTCTCCCCGCCCTGCTGGTGGGCACAGCTCTCCCTGCTGCAGGTTCCTGGTCCTCACCCCGTGGTTTCTGTCTTCAATCTCTCTCGTGGAAGTCCCCTGACTCAATAGGATGGATTTGGCTTCTGAGTTGCTGCTGTGGATAAACCAAATCTTTGTTCAGAGTAGAATTTAGAAAGCCCAGTGGTTTTTCTGACAATATCCTCCAAGAGCTTCTGTGTCACTGGGTGACTTGGTTCTTTAAGAATAAATGTCTGTTGGATTAGGCCATTTTATCAACTAACTATCGCATTCAGCTGCAAGTGGGGGGGCAAGTGGCTTAATTGCTTAGGTAATTAAGTAATTGCTTAGGTAAAGCATCATATACTTTCTCAATGGGCCAGATAAGCCCACAAACATTTAAATAAATGAACATGGCTGTTTCAATAAAACTTTATTTAGAAGAACAGGCCACCAGTCCATGGGTGGTAGCTGGCCAGTCCCAGTCTGTTTTTCCTCAGATACCAGGAAGACTGTAGTGTGTGGCCGTGGCAGTGCAGCAAGCTGCTGGCTGGTGGTGGGTCAGCTGCGGGCACAGTGGGGCTGGATTCACCATTACAGTACGTCTCTGTCACGACTGGCATTCGGCACTGTCCCCAATTCCTTTCTCCAGGGGCTGCCGGAGCATCCTTCCTTAAGCAGCCATCTAGGAGCAAGAAGTCAAAGCTGCAAGGCCTTGTCTGCCCTGCTCTGGGACTTCCATGTCATTAATGCTCCTATGTCCTTGTGACCACAAAGGACATCCCTGATCTAGAGACAAGGGAGACTGCAAGACCTGAACACCAGGAGACGATGGTCACCAGGAGCCACCTGCAGTGTCTATAGGACTTGGGTTACAGGACATACCTCAGGCCTGGACAGCAAGAGAAGAGCTGGGCAGGAGGGGACCTGAGGTCAGTGAAGGGCATACCATGTGACACGTCCCTCCACTTTCCTGACCACCCCTGTGAGCCCCAGCCCTCAGTGTCTGACACTTTTGGGGACAGCCAGGAAAGCTTCCACTGGGAAAGGTCCTGTGGCCAGTACATCAGTTAAAAGCTCTCTGAAGTCCCTAGACTACAAGCTGAGTGACAGTGCTGTGACACAGCCTGAGACAGAGAAGGCTGATGCTCATGCGGCCTCCGGCCTCTGCCATGAGCTAGGCTGACCCTAGGTGGCTAGTTCCCCCACACCCTCCAGTCTGATGTGTGGAACTGCCTGGGCTTCACTTCTGTGCCAGCTGCCACCTACCCATTCCCGGCCCACAAGTCACCTCCTCAGAGGGACCTGAAATCTATGAAGGACGAGAGCTCCTGGCACAGACCTCCCATCCCCTCCAGCATGGTGGAGACAGAACCAGTCTTTGTAACAGCTCCTTCCTCTGCGACTCCTGGTCACAGTCTCCTCCTCGCCCAGGGCCTCCCAGCCTGAGGTTTGCAACTTTTGTTGAATATAAATCACCTTATTTCAGGGCCAGCTCTCTGCTGCTTTCCCTGAGACTCCTTGCAGCTGGAGAGAGAGCTGGCCTTTGTCCCAGCTGCAGATAAACTGGGAGGACAGCCCAACGGCATTCCCCAAGGACTTCCTGCAGGGAATTCATCTGCCACAAATATCCTGGCAGTGCCCCTATCTGATTTCTCAGACTGTAGCGACTGCTCTCCCAGGGTCAGAAGAGCATCCATATTTCTTGCTCAACCCATGGTGAAACCTCAGGCCTCTTCCTACTTGTTATGCATTGGCAGTCTCACAGATGCTTGGAGAAAACCAGCAGGGTCCTCCTGGAAAGACAGAGGGCGGAGCGGCTCTGCCCTTTCTGGAGTGAGAATGCTGCATTCCAAGCCGGGCTTCTCCCTTCCCACCTGTGGGCCCTTAGGCTAAGTACTAACTTGAGCTGTGCCTCAGTGTCTCATCTGTGAAATGGGGACCCCAACAGGGCTTCGCTCATAGGGTCAATCATAACCACTGAGCATGAGGACACGGAACAGGACAGACAGCACCTGGACACGTGACCCACCATTGCAGTGGAGACACTTTTGTGAGAGAAACTGAATATACTTTAATTGTTTTCTTCTACTTTAGGTTTTTTTCTTCTGCTTTAGGTTCTACTCTTCTTTGACTCATGGATTATTTAGCAGGATGTCCTTCAATCTTAAAATATTTGGGAATTTTCCAAATATTCTTCTATTATTGATTCTAGTTTTATTTCCTTTGAACAGACTTTGTATGAATGCTATTATTTTTAATTTGCCAAGACATATTTTATGATTCAAAATGTCATCTCAGAGAATGCTCCACGCAAGCTTGAGGAGGATGTGTCTTCTGTGCTTAGAATATTCATGTGTGTGAGGGCTAGGGATATAGCTCAGTGGAATAAGCGCCTGCCTAGCAAGCGCAGGGTCCTGAGTTCGATCCCCAGTACTGCCAAAAAAAATAATAAATAATAAGAATATTCATGTGTGTGGTTGGATCACCCCAATAGACCATGCTGCTCAGGACAACTCTGCACATCCTGGTTGTCTACCTGCTTCATCTATCAGCTACTACCAAGAGGAGGCTGAAGTCTCGGTGGATTTCTGTTTCTCTTTTCATTTCTATCAAGTTTCCCCTCACATATGTTGACGCTGCATTACTGGGCACCTATGTGGGCATGTCTCCTTGGAGAACCAATCAGTTTGTCATCTTGTAGCACCCTTTTTACCCACCATCACTCTGTTTATTCTTGTGTCTGCTATTAGCACAGCTACTTCAACTTTCAGTGTTTGTGCAGAATATGTTTCTCCACCTCTTTACTTTCAAGCTGTCTGTCTGAGTCTTCCCATTCGAAGTGGGCTTGGAGCTGGGCCTCGCTCCTTGCTGCAGCTCTGCCCAGCACATGAGAGGCTCCACAGACACAGAGGTACAGTGGGTTTCTTACAGGAGACGGAGCTGCCACTTGAGTCCGAGCATACATTTGATACTCACCGACGTCACCTTCAGATAACACTGTGCCATTTCCTGTATGGCACAGTGCCTTATGACAGAGCGTTGCGGCTCCTCCCTTGCGTCATCATGTCATGCAGTTCACTGACCCACATGCCACTGTCACCAGCATTGTGACAGCAGACGGTTACTTGTAAGCACCTTTCCAGACCAGGCAGAGCCTTTAGGTTTGTTCCTAAAGTCAGTATCCTGTTTGAAAGGGAAAAGCGACTTAAATTCCCTCAAATAGAAAGCCACAACCCCCCACCCCCTGGAGAGCAGGAGCCCAGTTAGACACCCACAGAGCCCTGTCACCTGTCACAGGGAGCACTGCTGAGCAACTGCAGACTCCTACACGGCCCACTCTGGCGTCTGCTCCAACAGAAGACAGTCACTCAGGGCAGGGAGGGATCTGCTCCTGGGCCAATCCGAAGCAGCAAGGCAGCTGGATTCTTCACTAGATCCTGGTCCGAAGGATAAAAATGCTTTTACAAAGACACTATTGTGTTAACCGACAAAATTAGAATACAGAAAATAAATCAAAGAAAAACACTTTAAAGCTCTCGAGGCTGACAGCTGCACGGTGGTTATTACACAAGCAGAAGTCTCTCAGGTAAGACGCAGAGGTGTTCAGGGTGGAGGGCTTGAGCTCTATAATTCACTGTGCTATGTTGTGTGAGTGACACCCTCAGGCGGTTCAGGGAAGGTGTGTGCCTAGGTAAAGCGTAAGGGGAGGTGCACAGGACGACTGGGTCAAATATCAGACCCTGAAATGAGGCTGAGTCTGTGCTTGGCTCGGAAGAGGGAGACCCCAGAGCAAAATCCATTTTTTTCTGGGTGTTATGGTTTCCATCTAAGACATCCTCGAAAAAATAAATAAAACGTCCCCCAAAAGGCTCCTGTGTTCAGCGGCGGGGCCTCTGGCTGGTGACCAGGTCGCAAGGTTGCCAATCACACTCGTGGATTCATCCATTCCCCCAGCAAAATCGGCTGCTGGGGGCTGGGCCTGTGGAGGGGCGTGGCCTTGGTGGAGAGGCGGGGCCTGGGCGAGGCTTTGAAGGTGTATCTGTCCTCCGGCTCTTTGCCTCTCTGCCTCCTCTTGGCTCCTCTGAAGCTAATGACTTCATCCACCGTGCCCCTCAGCCACCTTGCTTCTTCCATGGAGTCAGCCAGCTCTGGACTGAAACAGCCTGGAGCCAACATAAGCAGGTCTCCTTTCAGTTGTGGATGTCAGGTGTTTAGGTCGAAGCCGTGGAAGCTGACCGGCACACTGGGCTACCACCATGAATGGCTCAGGACGTGGCAGGATTCACTACATAGCACGGCTCAGAGGACCTCCCGGCCAGAGGCGGCAAAGGGACGCAGCAGCAGTTTACCTTGGTCACAGGAAGCTACAGCCAATCGGACAGGCCCCTGCCGCTGCTCAGGACGCTGTGGCACCACCCCAGTCCTCTGGGCGCCCCACCCCCCACCCCGTGTGGGGAATGGCACTCGAGCCCATCCTGATGCTGTGAGTGACCGGGTCCACCCTGCCTCTGGCTCAGGGCCTCCAGTTTTCTGCCAGCAGCCAGCACCTGCTGCTGGCTAACTGGTTTCGTGGTCACAGGGGAAGAAGTCCCATCCTTCACAGCATCTCTACTCTGACTCTCTCAAGGTTGAGCTGGTTAGGAGAGCTGACACACGTACAGGGCTTAGGCTAGCTCTGGGGCATGGGTCCCTGCTGGAGCAAGCTGCTTACTGGACCTATGCCTGTAAAACAGGCAAAATAAATATCACAGAAGGGGATTTGAAGCCCAAGGCAGGTAACAAGATTATAAGGTTCTCTGATTTCTGATGATCACAGAACAGAGTTACCACTTTGGCAATGTTATGGTTTGTGTCTGGATGTCCCCCCCCAGAGCTTCATGCAGTCATGAGGTGGGCTTCTAGGGTTTATGACTGATCCGTGGTCCAATGCTGGGATTATGGGTGTGAGAGCTATACTAGCCCTGGAGTGGTTAGTTTGCATACAATGTAAGTGGGAGAAAGAGGCTGCTTGCCACTGCTCCTCCCTTTTGCTCTTGTTGCTTTTGGTATTTTCCACCATGAACTATTGCCCCTCTACCATGTGCCACTCTGCCCTGGAGCCAGCCAAGTATGGACTGAAACCTCCACAAACTGTGAGCAAAATAAACCTTTCCTTCCTTAATTTTAGCTGTCAGGTATTTTGTCTCAGCAATGAGAGAAATGTAACCAAGACAGGTAATATCTTTCAAATTAGAACTTTGAAAGATATTCTGAAGAGAGGGCTCCAAAAACTAAACATGTCAAAAATCCCAGTTTTGACAAAACGGGCTGCAGATACAACCAACGGCCCAGTTAGATGTGTCCCCAAGAACATTCTAGAATAGAGGAGTGGACAGATGGCCTGAGAGCATGTGGGAAAGAACACTGTGATCACTGGAAGCCAGATTAATTCACAAGTAATGCCTCGTGCTGTACTAATATTTTTTGACAGGATCATAGGATTAATCACCAAAATGCTGTGAAAATAGTATGGCTTGATTTCAGCAGGCATGGACACCGTGGGAAGGAGGAATATGGGCTGAATAACAGATATGTAATACAGCTACTGATCTGAGAGAGATGCCAACATCGGACCAACCCACTCTGTGCTGTGTTTAGCCAAGACTGAAAGATGGAGAAGTCACATGCCAGGAGGGACAGCAATGTCACACTGAAACAGTTCAACAGGACAGACCATGCCGAGCCTACCAGGAGGACCACGAAGGGCAGGGGTTACATGAAGTGAACCTGGGGGTTCCGCTGCCTGCAGGCTACGAGAACAGTGCCACAAACACCGGGCACACACATGTCCAGTGCTGGGCTGAGCCTGGTATGCTCTCGAGTGACCCACATGGCAGATGACGTCCCCACAGGATGGGTGAGGGAGCAGAACCTCAGAAGGATGAATAAGTGAATTGTCCCAGGGTCATGCAGCTGTTCAACAGCACGGCCAGGATTCAGTCCAAGTCTGTACTGCTGTCCTTGTCAAGGGGCCGTGGGCACCACACTGGGAGAGCTACATCCAGTCCTTGAGTGTCAGACACACTTGGAGGACAACCTGCTGGATGAGTAGGACAGTCAGCCTAGAGTAGATGGGATGGGGCAGGACAAAACCAAAGGATGTTAGCAGGACCAGCCACACCTCCACGGTCCAGTGCCATCTCACCTCCAAGGTCCTGCTTATTACCGCTGCCCCTCCCTGTGCCTCCTCAGTTCCCAAATCCAGGTCTGCAAACCTCCCAGCAGTTACCCAGATGTCGCTTCTCACATGCTTTGAGGCAGCTGTACCTGTCACTTCCTCTTTGACCTCCTGCTGTCACCTGGCCACCTCTGCCCCCGGGGAGCCACCAGTGTCCCTTGGGGAAGACTCAAAAGCAAGTTATTTTAAGGCCCCTACAAAGAGTAACTATATTGTACAAGTTAAGGTAATTAATTTCAATTTAAAATCTAAAATACTATCACTAATAGAGAATTTCACAATGCCAACTTAAGGTTGGCTTTCAGGACCTCCTGAAATTGAACACCCTGCTGCCTGGACTCCAGGAGAATGTAAAAACATCATCTTGGGGCTGGGAACATAGCTCAGTGGAATAAGTACCTGCCTGGCAAGCACAAGGTCCTGAGTTCGACCCCCAGTTCTGCAAAAAAAAAAAAAAAAAAAAAAAACCACATCATCTTACTGTCCTTTCCTTGTTTCTTCCTTAGGTAGGGTCTTGCTATGTAGTTCAGCCAGGCCTTGAACTTGCTTTGTAACCCAGGCTGGCCTCGAACTCAGCAATCCTCCTGCCTCAGCCTCCTGAGTGCTGGGATTATAGGTATGTGCCACCACACTAGGCCCACTCTCCTTTTCTAATACAACCAAGCAGAGGTTTCATGAGTTCTGAGATTCTTCAACTCTATTTTAAAGGGTTCAAGTCAGCAATGAATTGCAAATGAAGAATTCTGAAAGTGCCTGACTGAAAAAAGGGCATAAAATGACCAATTAGTGATAGAAAAGATGATCTCTCTGGCTTTAAGTTACTAATAAAACAGAGGAAGTGGGGTGATGGTTGAAGTATTTGTTCTTTACATTGGAATCAGCAAAACACCACCCTCTCTGTGTGCCAGCCTGTGCCCATCTATGGCCTGGCCAGCTCTGTACGGAAGACGCCCTCCTGGACCACCAGGCTGGAGCCCGGCCCTAGGAGATGCCTTTATTTGGTCTATGTTCTGTGTGGCCACAGAGCCTGGTCTCCTATAAAGTAAACCAGGAAAGGCAAGATTAAACGGAGCCTGCTCTCCAGAGTCATCAGCACAGCACTCTGTTTTAAGTGCTGGGCCTAAACACAGCCAAGGCTTCTCAGAAAAGCCATACATGGAAGGATTCTCTTCGCTCGTCCTTGTTCAAATGATGTTTTACTGGACAATAAACAGCAAGCTTTCTAAATAAGCAGAATCAGGAGTCAGAGACATTGGGAGGGATGTAAAGACGGCACATTTTATACTCTGCAAGCAGAACCCTGACTAATTTTAGCCATAGTCCCATGGTAACAATCGAGAATGACCTGCAAAAGGAGGTTACAGCAGGATGGAAATTCCCCTTGTGTTTGCTGTCACCCTGGTGTTCTGGGGTCTCCTCTGACCCTCTCAACCCAGGCTGGGGGTTCTGCCTGATGCTTTTCTCACCCTACAAGCTGAAAGTAACCTTCAGAGTAATGGACATGCTTCCTTCAATCCAGTGCCACCAAAGTAGTGAGCATTGTCTGACACTCGCCATGTTCCCTGGATACTCTAGGGAGGATCTTTAAACTAATTAATTACAAAAGATCTGCTTTTACAAAAGAAGGCGCCAAAGTTCTGCCGGTGCCGTGAGCTCCCAGCACCAACATTAGAAACCAGTGTGGAGTATGTCAGTGCAAATCACATCCATTGTTCCTCCTGCTGTTTCTCATTGTCTCTTCTACATTTTCAAACCGTCAGAAATACTCTCCCCAAGCTAAAGAGCTCCAGCCCTCTCAGCTCTTCTTTCCAAGGCCCTGGGCTGCTACCCACACTGCAGTTGGTTTGCATTCCTTTGAAATGGGATCCAGGAACAGGGTTATGGGTGCGATGAGATGTGGGTCTCCCTCCATGCGAGCATGGAGCACAGTGCTCATTGCTCTGCAGTCGCCATCACCCCATGACAGGGACAGGCTGCAGGTGCTCAGCAAACGTAACCAGTGGGGATAAAACGTGGCGACAGGATCTGCTCAGCGAGCCCCAGCACTACAGCTTCAAAAGGTTCAAGTAACTTGAAAGTGAGTTTGAATTCATTCTGTGGAACCTCAGTTACTTAGGTAACTTAAGACAGGAGAATGTCCTGGGCGCCAGCAGCTTGGGGCTGGGGGAGCCAACAAAGATCTGCACCGGGATGCAATGCTTTCAAACCAGGAGATTCAAACTATGATCGATTACAATGGACAATTGCACTGGCTTTGGACAAAGCAATCTGGCAAATCTTCCAACTCCATATGCCAAGTATTTGTTTTCTCTGGGGGTGAGGGCAGTGCTGGAGGTTGAATCCAAGACCTTCACACCCCTAGTACTGTTCATTCATTCATTCATTCATTTAGAGACAGGGTCTAAGTTGCTGAGTTGCCCGGGATGGGCTCAAACTTGCAATTGTCCTGCCTCAGCCTCCCAAAAGGCTAGGATTAGAGATGTGTGCCACCATGCTCAGCTATCTCTCAAGTATTTGAGTATACATTGGGAGGTATACATTTGAGATTGTTCTCATGCTTTCTAAACGTTCTCATGTGAAGTACACCGCTCGATCAGCCTAGGGGGACTCAAATTATTATAAAGGCCCTGGTTAGACAGCATCAGCATTACTGAGATGCCAGAAATATCTCCTGTGCAGTTGGGCAAACATTTCAAGAGAGGACAACTCTGTTGATATCTTAATATATAATGTCAAAAATGCCCACTACCAATGTGCTACTATGAACATTAACCTGAGAAACGACCTCAGCAGTACATGACCTTCTTCACACACCAGGCCTGGTGGCCAGGATGCATGCACAGCCGTGCAGCTTCAAGAAGTGTGATACACAACCAGCACGGGTGCCTCTCTGTACCCTAATGACAAGCATGGCAGCTGCATCTGGTCTGGCCATTCTAAAGCTGGGTTCCCTTCCCCACAGCACACCCTCTCCCTGTCATCCCATTTCCAAGTCAAAGTGAGGAGGCACGAGCTTCTACAGACAGGTTCGCACCCGAGAATAAGAGGCCTGTGGGCCATGCACAAATGGCCTCTTGCAAGAGTTCTCTAAAATGAACCCTGGCTATGCTTGGTGCAGAGTCAGCCACCCGTTTCTACAGACCACACAGCAGAAGCACAGCAGGATGTGTTTGGTAATAAAGTGCTTTCTGGAGATTTAGAGTTTTATTATTTATTTTTAGAAAAAGAGAAAATTTACAAGATGCAAACAAAGGTCTCACATGACATATGACTGCTGAGGGCTGCCCTCCCAGTGCCTGCCATGGCCCTGCCAGGAGCCATGTGGGAAGGACGTGGGCAGCTTGGCTGTTGGAGGCCATTGTGGACACGCAGAGCACACCACAGGGGACACAATGACGGTGATGCTGGGCCAGCCGGTTCCGAAAGCAAGCCAAGACACACTGCAAACCAGGGGAGCCTTCTGTGGGGAGCTGAGGGGGCCCCCACACATGCCGCACCTGTAGCAACCTCTGGCCCATCTGATTACGGCAGCTGTGGGTAATGTAGGGTCCTTCAGTGCTTCCACAGGGCCACTTGGGCTCACAGGTTCTAACTTCCGTCTTCTCATGTTCCAGTCCCAAATTCTTAAAGCACTGTAGGTGCTCAGCTTCTTGAGTTTTTCGGGATCCAGTTCTGCCCAATGGCAATGCACTAGAAGCAACAAAAAGAGATACTACTAAGAAGCATTCTGGAATCTTCTACCAGATCCTATTCACAAAGGGTATAAGGCTTTAAAAAACAGCTGAAGGTATCCTCTCGGGCTCACACAAGGACACCACATTTCACTTTTGTTATGCAAAATCTGCCATGCTGCCATGTACCCCTGCTCGCTGGAGTCTCCAATCCACTCCACTCCATACTTGGGGCACAAAAAGACAGCAGAGTATCTGCATACCTTTCCGCATGACCTTTGCATCAGAGAGAATTCACAGGACAAATTAGAATGCATTTTGAAATAAATGAAAATACATCTTAAAATTTCTGGTATTCTCTTAAGGCAGTGTTCAAGGACATTCATGGTGTTTTGTGCTTATATTAGAAAAGAGAAAAGCTATCAAATAAATGAGTTTCCACATTAAAAAACTGAAAGAATAAAAAGCAAGCTAAACCTCCAAATATGAAGGAAGGAAATAAATGTACAAGCAGAGAACAATAAAATTTCAAACAGAAAAGTGAGAAATGAAAATATCAATAAAATTAATAAATCTCTTGTTAGACTTACCAAGAAAAAGAGAAGATGTGAATTATTAATTTGAAAAATCAAAGAGGCAATGTCAGTACAGATCTTATAGACGTTAAAATAATAAAAGTTGTAGCAACTCTATGCTCAAAGTTAGATGACAGAGATGTATGGGATAAAATCCTTGAAAACTGGATATAAAGCTTTATCCCCAAAGCCTGTGAAGGGGCACTAAGGAAAGCACAGGGACAGAGACTAAATTAAATGCTTGTTCTTGCAATTTTTTAATCTACTCTGAGGACGGTTGCTTCTTGGTATAAAATGTTCAAGTGTCTGCTGACTCCCTTTGTAATTTTGGGGCTACAACAAAAACCAGCTGATCGTACCACAAGACGGGATGTGGGTGACTGCCATCCATCCAGGAGTCACATGAGATCCCAAGCCTCAACAGAGCAGCTCTGTGCCCTCACATTAACACCCTACCCGGACAGACTTTAGTCAAAGCCAAAGATTCTGACGGCAGCAGGGCCCCTACGTGACGCCACTCCCACGAGCGTGCTTCCTGATAGCACAACACTGGCCATGCACAGTGCCACCTCTGTGCTCAGAGTGGTATCAAGGCCCCTGCCCACACAGGAAAGGCCAGTTGGAGCCACACACAGTCCCTGAGACCATTTAAGGGAATGACTGCTCCCCCCGCCAGACCTCCAAAAACATTCCTCCATGGCCCTGCACACCTTCCCAAGAGGCATCTGAGGCAGCAGACAGTGTCATGGTAGAGGACAGATTCCAGTTTTCTGCCAAGGGAAACATCCACTTGGTCCCGTATTGTAGAGGAGATGTTGGCTCAAACCTAAGAACTTGGGACCAGTTAATACCTCTGCCCACCTACAATACCAACAAATCAAACTGAATTTTTCTCCCACACTGGCCTTGGGGAACCTATCTTAGTGGCACAGTGGTAGTGCAACACTGCAATTCCAGTACTCAGGAGGCTGAGGCAAGAGGATCACTGCAAGTTCGAGCCCAGCCTGGGCTACAAAGTGAGCTCAAGGCGAGCCTGAACTATATAGTGACACCCCGCATAAAGACACACATAGTAAATAAATAAATACATTTTTTAAAATCTTTATTTCTGAATGTAAGATGAGCTTTACAATCCTTCTTTAACGTATTTTTCTATCTTTTACATTTATTTCCATCATATATTCTACAGTGTTCTATATTCTTAATGCTTTGGGATAATGAATTTATGTTTCAAATGTCTAATGTACAGATGGAAATTATAAAGTTTAAAAGAATGACTTACAAAAATATTCATGATATTCTGTTAAATGAAAAAGGTGACATATGTACAGCATGTCCTAAACTATGTAAAATTAGATGAAGAGACACAGAATTATCTGCTTAGAAAGAATTTATAAAAGCAATATGTCAGCAATGATTGCTGAGGATGATGGACAGACAATCATATTTATTTTCTTCTCTTAGTATTTTGGCACTTTTCAAATTTTCAATAGGTGAGTACCAACTCTATAATTAAAAAATGGCTTTAAAAAGAAATTGTACACGAGAAGGACAATTTAGGATATCCAATTCCCTACTAAATAAACACAGAATTGGATCCTGGGAGGTTGTGGCCCAAGGACTCTCCAGGTTTAAGGTAGACCATCTAGAGAGAGGGACTTGGAAAAGAGGCGAGGCTCCCTACTAAGCGAGACTCTGCCCTGCTGCTAGGGGCGCCCCAAGGGCCAGGCCTAACGCTGGTGCCATAAATGATAACACCGCATGCTGCTTGAACCCCCCAGGGTGCTAAGCTCTGTGCCAGCTGTCAGCACTGCCCTCCGCAACCCACACTTGAATGATGCTGCTTTCCATCTCCAATCTCATCCTTAAAAATTTTTCCTTCTCATTCTCATGACCCTCACTACCAAAAAACTTAGATGGTGGGTTGTTGGCCAGAGGACAAGCCCTGAGCAGAAGCCTGGCTCAAGCTGCTGAACACAAGATTGTCTAGAAAAGGGTGGACCACTGAGGCTTGAAACTCGGAACTCTGGATGAGCGGTACCATGCTGGCCTGAGTGGGCCAGGTGGGCTGCTCGAGGGCAGACAGGCATGCACTCAGGCCAGAGGCACTGCCCACATCTGAGCCCCACAACCTCACTGCCTGGGGAAGAAGCCAGGGGCCCACCATCTTCCCCCAGCTGCCCTGGGGTTCTCTTTTCCTGCCTTCAAGCACCAGACTTCTGCAGTGGGACAGCCCAGGGCCAGAAACAAAGGGGCCCTCACAACCCATCTCAACACTAAGACTCAAACATCCATCAGATCCACTTCGGGCTGCAGGCCAGAAAACTAGCATGAGATGCTAGCACACAACTCCAGACACAAAGGACATCACAGCCCAAGAACTCAGCTTGATGCTTTATTTCAGGTCACAGGCAGGAATCTCATTGGTGTCTAGAAGAGTAAGGCTGTCCTGTGCAAAACCTGCAGGTGGCTGGGGAGCCCTGTCATTGGGGAGACCCACTCTGACCGGCTCATGCTGCAAGCACCAGAGAGCCCCACACCGAGCTCCAGGCAGACACCACCCCTGAGCACACATGCTCGTGTCCCTTGCGTGACTGAGAGGAATCAGTTTCCTAGATAAGCACATGATACAGTCAGAAGAGAAGCAGAGAGAAAGAAACAGATGTTACTGAGAGTGGAAGGAACAAAATCTGACAGCACCTGGGTTTTATTTTTTGCTGGACTTCGTTCCCCACCTATTGCTTACGTTTATTTGTATGTACTTGGCCATGTCAATCTTACACAACTGCAAGTAGCTCGGGTATTGGTCTCAAGATCATAACTTGGTCACTCTGGAGCAGTCTGTCCAATGGGACTTTCTACAGTGACAAAATTCCTCTGCACCAGTGTTGTCCAGTCGGGCAGCCATTAGCCAAAGGTGGAAATGTGACACTTGTACATTTTATGTTTTATTTAACTTTAGTGAACTGATATTTAAATATCCACATAAAGCTAGTGGCCACTGTTAAGAGGCACACAGTTACCTCTGTAAGCTTAGCTCTACACCTCAGTAAGAGGATCACCACTTGTGGCCAGGGACTTGCCAATTTATTTTCTAATAAATAAGGCAAATGAGGTAGAGAAAAGCCAACATCACCGCTAGTAAATAACATAATACATCCCCTTTGTATCACTGAGAAAGCAGCTCATTCTCATGTTTAACAAAAGACAGCATGATACATGACACTCAAGGTGTGGGAAGAGGAACTTTCTCCACATAAGAGAAAGGGAATGGGCAAAAAGATAGATAGACAGACAGACAGACAGACAGATACACACATACATGGATGGATGGATAGATGGATGGGTGCATTGATGGACAGATGGATAGACGAGTGGGCAGATGGACAGATAATGGACGATAGATGGATAGAGGGATAGATTGGGTAGATGGACAGATAGCTAGAATATTTACAGATTCAAGGAGCTCAGTGAACCTAAACCTGTCATCAGAATAAAACTCAGATCTCTGACACATGTTGAAACTATGAGACAGGGAACTTATAAGAATTATGATTAATATGCTAAGGACTCTAGTGGAAAAAGTAAACAATGTGCAAGAACAGTTGGGTAATTTATGTAGAGAAATAGAAACCCCAAGGAAAAAATCAAAAGAAAATAACAGATATGAAAACCACTGTGAAAGAAATGTATGATGTCTCTGATGTCTCAACAATAAACTGCACAAAGCTGAAGGAAAAATGGGTGGGCTTGAAGACAGGTCAATACGAACCTCACAAACTGAAATGCCAACAGAAAATCAATGCCCAAAACCAACAGGCTGAAGAGACACCTACACTCACAGGTTTGCCGCAGCATTACTTACTCATTTTGGGAGATTGTGAACGGGGTTGTTTTCTTAAACTGAGCCACTCTCCTCTTCTTCGCATAGTTTCATATGGGAAGGCGCCTATGACTCTCATCCTTGGCCCTCTGTAGGGCTTCCCGCTCCCTGCCCCTCTGCCCTGGCTTCTTTTTAATGTCAAAAGTATTACTTTCAAAATGTTAAGTATGAATTTCATAGAAATATACAATGAGTCAGATTGATATAACTCATTAATGAGAAAACAAGATGGTAAAACTACTTCAAAGGAAGATACAACAGGCTGAGATACAACATGTATTATGTATGGCTAACACATACATAATACATATATATTCAGTGACAGGGAGATTATAGGAATAAAATTGTGAAGTTAGATCAATACATCTGACAGGGCAACAAAACTATAATCTTTGGAGCTGTCTCTATTAGACAGAAATTATTTGCAATGTACCTATTTTATATATATCTGCTTCCACCTTTCCAGAGTCTGAATCCTAATTAAAAGAATATGTGAAAGTCACACACACACACACACACACACCAGCTGCCCCTGCAGACACTGCTACAGTATGTCTCTGAATGGGACAAATTGTGCCTTCTGGGTTTTAGATTTTACTCAGTAGTAGGTTCGCTTTGGGCCAGTTCTGTTCTGTTCTGTTCTGAATCTGTAAACTATAACCACGTAATGTGGAACAAACCAAGTAAAGGAATACTGGATCCACTGGGGAATCAGAAACATCTACAAACCTTTACAGGGTCCCTCACACATACAATCTCATTGACTGACCCCGCCCCCTTCAATTTTCTGGTGTATTCTGACCTCTACAGTTCGGGAAAGAGAGGTTCCTGGAGCCTGGGGGCTCCCCCACATTCCTGACCAGATCCAGGGCCGAGCTGCCAGGCCAGATTTTGAAGACAAGCCCTGAGGCATTCATGGAGCTGCTGCAGTCACCTTCTTAACCTGTTGGGACTCTAGCGGTCAGTAAACCCAGGGCAAGTGAGCGGACAGGAGGCAAGGGCTCTGCTTCATAGACGAGGAAACAGGACCAAGATTGTCTGCCTAGGAAAGTGGCAAAACCCAAGTAGTATGCACATGTCCTTGGTTCATTTAAAATTTTTCATTTTTGTTTTCTGCAGTTTGGATGTAATATGCTTGGGTGTGGGTTCCTCCTTGGTGTGTGCTGAGCTTCCTGGGTTTGTGCTTTGTTTGGTGTCTGTTATTACGTTTGGAGAGTCCTTTTGGCCATTATTACTCATTTTACACTACCTTGTCCAGTGGCTTTGCAATTATTGGATAGCCTATCTCCTCCCTCCCTCCCTCCTTTCTTTCTTCCCTCCTTTCCCCTCTCTGCCTCTGCCCCTGCCCTGACACTCTCTCTCTTACACACACACACACAAACGCACACAGATTTCTTTTCCTTATCTCATTGCCTCTCTCTTTGCCTTTTGTTTTGGGAAGTTTGCGATTGTAGTTGTTTTTGTTGTTGCTATAAGGTCTCACTATGTTGCCCAGGCTGGCCTCAAACTCTCCATCTCAGCCTCCCTAGTACAGGATTATCTCTAGATATTCACAACAGCTAAGATATGTAAGCAGCAAATCAATAAAAAATGTGGCATACCAACACATCCAGAATATTATCCTGCCGTGAAAAGAATGAAATCCTTTCATCTGCAGCAACACAGATGGAACTAAAGGACACTGTTAAGAGAAATGAGCCAGACAGGGAAAATACCAAATGTTCTCGCTTATACTATACTGGGAAGCTCAAAATAATCTCAAAGAAGCAGAGAACTGAATGTAGTTCTCAGAGCCTGGCAAGGGTGTGGAGGAGGGAGAGGTGCACAGGGACGGCACAGGGGTGCAACTGGGCGGGAAACATAACTGCTAAGGTTGTACAGCACAGTATAGGTGCCACTGACAAACACTGACTGCACATGCCTGTAATCCCAGCATGTGCGAGGCTGGGGCAGGAGGACTACTATGAGTTTAAAGCCAGTCTGGGCTACATAATGAATTGAAGGCCAGCCTGAACTACATAGTGAGACGCTGTCTCAAAACAAACAAACAAATAAAACAGAATAAAAAACCTGGCCGAATATTTGAAAATCACTAGTAAAGAGGATTTTGAATGTTTCCAACACAAAAAAATGATACCTGCCAGAGGTGACAAGATACACGGTTACCTTGATCTAATCACTATACACTGTATGCATGTCATACTGTACCCTATAAATATGTAACATTATGTACCAGCTAGAAACAAAAACATTATTTAAAATAAATAAAATAGAAAAGTTAAAGTGGAATAATATATTTAGGTATTGAACGGAAAAAACTACCAGTTTAGAATTCAGTATCAGTGAAATTACTCTTCAAGAATGAAGACAAAATATAAAACTTCCCTCAAACATGTGCTGCAAGAAATATGAAAAGAAGTTCTTTGGGCAGCAGGGCGCCACAGTCACAGCACGAAAGGGAAAGCTGAGAGAAGACAAATGAAGGCAAAACAATGTCTTTACTTTTCCCTAACCTTACTTCACCTTGAAAACAACCATGTAAGGTGGTGATGGTGACAAGGTCTCGGAGTCTGTAGACAGTGACTGTGGTGACAGCACTTTCATGGGCGGGAGGGGAGCTGGCAACACACGGCGTCAGGCGGTGGAGTGTGACTCCAGGTGGACTCCGGTGAGTTAAAGGTGTGTTTAACAAACTCCAGAGAAGCACTGAAAAACAACTGTTTTAATTTAAAAAAACAAAAAACCCACCACTTCGGAGGCATGGCTAGTTTTACACCACAACACACCAGCAGGCAGGCATGGGAAAGTGGTCTAAATGGCCATGCAGAAGCCAACTCAACCTACATGGGCAGGGTAGCAGCAATTGAGCCCTTTCAACAGAACAGAACACGCATGCGCACACATGCGCACATGCATGTGCACGCAATGGCTCTGCTTGTTAGAAGGAAATGCACTCTACTGATGCAGGAATGATATGGGACCTCCAAATGATATGAGGGAAATATTATAACTCCCAACCCACTCAATGTCCGATATGCTGAGTTCGTGTTCCCCAATGTTGAAGAATTAATTCTAAAGAACAATGGAGCTTAAGAGCAGAAACTATTTACTGAAGGAAAGAAAGCTTCTATCATCTAAGAGAGACAGAAAGGGACCAGAAAGTGTCTTGCTCATGAGTCTACTCAGGGGAAGCTTTATAGAGCAAAATCACAACGTGGGTATAAGGTGGGACAAAACTATGGTCAAGTAGTAAGTTAATAAGTACAGTCACTTAGGTAACATTGATCCAATGGGAAATCATGAGGCAGGTACAAGGTGGGACAAAACTATGATCAACCAATAAGATCATAAGAATAGTCACTTAGGTAATATTGATCCAATGGGGAAGCAGGTCACATAGCAGATGTACATGGAAAAAACAAAAGATGTTTCAGGAAGGAATAAGTCCAAGGGTCTTGGCCACCCACTGAGGTGACTGAGGTCTATCTAGATTTTATTAGACCAAGTGTTACCACTTTTCTTAGGCCTGGTCACTTCATCTTTATCTTGTGGTCTGGCCTCCAGCAGATGCCACAGTTGTAATGAGCACTGACTCTCTTAAGAGCCCAGCCCTACCTGACTGTCTATCATATTTCTACCCATCTCAGCTGCCTATAATATTACCATGACACACCTTGCTGTTCAGACAAAGGTCAAGCTGAAAAAGCAAACAGGTGGCAGCTTCCCAAATGTGACCCTTGTTTAGTTCCAAATGTGCTGATGAGAACAGAAAGGTACAGTGCTGGTCAAGAGCGCACTCCTCTGCACCTCAATTCTAGCAGCTGAGTAAACACTCAAAAGAGGCAACCCGTAGACCTGCAGTCACAGCAGAAGCCTCGTGCCTGGCCAGAGTGAGAGCAGAAACGACCAGGCTGCATCCTCTTAGGGAACTCTGAATCCCCCAGCAAGGTGAGAAGCCAGAAGGACTGAGGCAGAGCCTGAAACTTCAGCAGCTTCATGTCCATTTGATAAAGTAAGGAGGGACGTTTGTAAAGTGATAGCAAAATGATGATTCCCCAGGGAGTCCTCTGAGCTATGAAGGCTCCTGACTCATTTTCAAAGAAAAATAGGCCCCAGATTGTGCAGTTTCTCATTCTGTGTTCTTCTGCCTTTTCCCGCCTCTCACACCTGGCAAACTCTAAGCTGCTGCCCTGGAGCCTGCCAGACTCACCCGGACTCTTTCTGTCTTTCAAGAAAAGCAGAGGAAAAGCATTATGCCCCCTGTGGAGTGAGCGAGGCTGTGTTCCCCCAACCCCAGCACAGCAAATGCCAAGGTCACCTCCCGGCTGTCACCACCTCGCTCAGCTCTCACAGCTAGCTGAATGTCTGGGGTGACTGGTCAGCTGGATAACAAACTTCATCCAAAGGGGCAACAGAAAATGCAGACCTGTGGTTGGAGCACCAAGTGTCCTGTATCCAGGGCCCTTTAGGGGTGGGGGGAGCACCCCAGCCCCTCCAGGCCCTGAGCTGAGGGAAGGGATTTCAGAGATGACCCTGGGCTGCTCATGAGGCCCCTCACACACTGACATCACCATCCTGCCTTGGCTCTACATAAATGACTGCTGGAGAAGGTGCTACCGCAACCCTGGGGTGTCAGTCCACTCAGCTCTGCGTCCTGGCATCGCACCTGTCCCAGCATCACTGCTGAGGGCCAGGAGCCCTGGTGGCATAAAGGGAAGAAACACCAAGGAAGCAGAACCCATGTCGCCTAGTCACTGTCACGTGCAGACCAGAGGATGGGGATCAGGCCTGCGTGAGTCTGAGCGGCCGCTCCACTCTTAATGAGCAGAAGGGGAACTAACTTAAGAGCCACTCTCATTCACATGGTTGGTCCTTGGGTGCCGCGTCCCCCTGTGCGTTGAGATTCTCCAGACAGAGGATTAGTCTGTGATGACAAAAGTGACTGCTGACGGGTGCAGTCACTGTGAGCTTTGGGAAGGGATGGGACTAAATGTTACTTCATATGTTACCCTGTGCTTGTGAATATTCAACATTATTTGGACACCAAATATCACATCCTGATGGCTTTCCCTAAGCCACACCAGCATTTTCAGCCCATGAATAAAAATCAGCGGCTTAAGGACTGAGCATCAAGGTTGAGGAAAAGCAGGACTCGTGGCCATGACCAGTGAGGCCCAGCATGGTGTGACTTCCCCAACCCACGTGTCACTCTCGTCAGAGTATGTGACAAGAGCAGTTGCCACAGAGCTGTCACGTCCCACAGCTACACCGTGAGGAGCACAGTGCTGTGGGCTCGAAGACAGGAGGGTCCACCAGGCGGCCCCAGAACTGTCAGTGCTGAGCTCTCACATCCTGAGTCTGTGCCCAGTCATGACTCACTCATCGCAGCATCCGCTATTCGCACCCCAAAGGCCCCGCCACAGACAGACTCCAGCCCCGTTCCCTCTCAGACGGCGAAAGGGGATAGAGGTTCCTTGCAGGCGCTGTCCTCTTTCAGGCTGGCACCTTCAGGATGAGCCTGTCTCTGCCCTGGTTTGAATCTGCTGTCTATGAGCAGAAGAAGGCTCCAAAATGCGTGCCCAAGACTCTGCTCACCACCAACGCTCCCTTTTGGCTGCCAACAGACACCTCAACATGATGTGGCCAGACAGGCACCATTAACAACCCCCACTCACCATGTGTCCTCTCTGTCCCCAGCCATACTAGATACCTTCCCCCAGCATCTAAGTAGTCACCAGGCTGAAACGGTGCTATTTCCTGTACATCTTTCAGTCCGCCTTTCCCCTCCACTCCTATTCTAACTTCTCCTCAGGACTCCTGCAGCAGCCAGGCCACCCCTCAGCCCTGCCCAGGGACAGTTGGGTCAGACTGGGTTCAGGGAGGGGCTCACTGCTATAGTGAACCCCAGAACGGCCTGGGCATGGAAAGGAGGAAGAACAAGGCATCTTTTCCGGAATACAGTGGCCATGCCATGCAAGAGGAAGGCAGCGACAATAGTGTCAGGGACTACAGATTATAAACTGAGTCTAAGACTATCCGAGGCTACTGTTGTCCTTCCTGCCCTTTGAGCCAGATTAGAATGAGGAAATTCCCCACTTTCTTCTGGTCACAGCTTAAGCCCTACAATGGTCACAAGGTGAGATAAGACCTGCGGGGGACAAGCATCCTTAAAGCAATTGTAGTAGCTATAGTAAAAAGCTTCACCTGGGCAAGCTGGAGGCTCCTTCTTGGCCCTTGGGTCATCCCTGCAAGAACACCTGGTGCTTCTTTCCAGCCCACAGCAATTGCCACTGCTGTTCCCGGAATTACTCACTACCATTCCCACGCACTGGCTCATAAAATAGGGGAGAGCTGAAGCGTCTTGGTCTTTTGTCCATCCTGAGGCACTGACTTCTCAGCTCCTCTTCACACATTATAAATTCATCTCTGTCTCTTATTTTATCCTTTTGCCCTACCCCTCATACAGGCAGCTGGGGATCCTGGACAGGTCCCTCATAGTAGAGCACGAGGAACGCCATAAGCCAAGCAGGGAGTTGCAGAAAGAACCGGATGGGGGCACCATGGCGACAGACATCTCAGGTACTGCACCCAGGTCACCCTGCAGCAGCTATGGCCGACAGCAATGGAACAGGGGGCATAAGCAACCACTCACCGGGTTGGCACTGCAGCCTGTGGGCGCCCACCCTGCAATCACAAGGTCTAAGACATCCTGCCTGTGACCTTTCCATCCGGATGAATGGATACCAGGGCCCAGCCAATGACCTCTGTCTGCATGGACATCAGCCTGTCCCCCTCTCAGACTCCTACCTTCGACTTTGGCTCCATGCTTACGGCTCCCGCTCGGAAGACACGTCACCCTCGGCCCCGCTGCTGGCGCTGCGGTCTTCCTTCCGGGGAGCAGTGCGCTCTTTGTTGGATTCAGAGGGCCCCTTGGCTCTGATCTTTTCTTTCCTCTGCTGCTGCTTCTCCAGCTTTGACAGCTGATTTAAAAACAAAAAGAAAAGCATTTACAAGCATGAACACACACCTGGACATCCAACACATCAGCCACAGCCCAGGAGGAAACCACTGACGTGGCCTTGTTGGATCCTGGCACATCATGTGGTTCAGCCATGCCAAGGACACAGAGGACGCTGACTGGATGGGCACCTGAGCCACAAGCACAGACTGCTACACATACACTCCCCCTCCGACTGGACCAGACTCAACAGAACTGAATGGGACAATACTGCCTAACGTGCAGTTTGTCACTGCCTGCTGCCCAGGCCTGGCCCACTGGGCAGAGGGCATATGGTGATGATCCACAGGCCCAGAAGAGCTCTATTTGTGGCAAAGCTCTGAGCCTGTTATTGTTTCCTTGGATGGCTCTACGGCTTTCTCTGACCGAAAAAGCTTTCTTGCCTTCCTACTTATAGTTTTCTAAAGCATGTTCAAAATATTCAGCTATTTGCTAAAGATAACAGAGAAGGCCACTAAATGAGGCACATTAAGCATGTTGAACACAGCTTCAGTTACTTGTTTGTTATTTGAGGCCAAAGCCTCACTCACCCAGGCACCTGCTCCCAACAGGCACATGGCATCTACATGCAGGCCAATGGTCACAGGAACCTGCTCAGACTCCTGCTGGCCAACCAGGGACGAGTCTGTGGAGCCAGGGCCCACTTCTTCCCTAGGGATGTCCTTAGCCAGTTCAAAGCAACCACAGATTCAACAGCGAGCAGAAACGGGTCATCCCACACTCTGAGCAGCAGCATAGCTGCTCCAGAAAGACCTGCCAAGGAGCCCACCTGGAAGAATGGCCAAGCCTGGTTCCATGGGGTTTTCTTAGACCGAAACAGGCCCAAGAGACAGCAACACTCAGCTCCATCTGCCTCCCAGACCAAGTCACAAATGCTTTCTCAATCATATGAAAAGAAGAAAATTTAATAAAGGGCTGGCAGCCCCTGTAGCCCCTATCCCACATCCAGAGGTATAAAAAGGTCGCTTTACACAACCACCAGATCTTGCTTCTGTGATGGACAGGCTCTGAGCTAAGCCCCAGCCTGATGGTCTGATGAGCACTCAGCAGCAAAAAGTGAGTATGCCCTACTGAGCGGCAAGCTGAGCAGGGTGGCTGACATATGCACAGCCCTGGCTTGCTATGGCCTGGTTATAAACAGTTCCAGTAGCAACCCTTTAAGTAGCAAGGATCTGGGACAAAGATGGCAAAAGAAAGCATTTTTAATGTCTGGGAAGTGCATGCTCAGAGCTCCTTGCTATGTTTTTCTCTGGAGTATTGTTTTCCATGGGTGAACATCTCTCCGTTCTAGTCTGCCAAGAGCCAGGAAGGCCTTTCCTTCTACTTCACTTGGTGTTTTGATTTTTGAAACAGCGTCTCACTATGTAGTCCAGGTCTGAACTCACTGTGTAACCCAGGCTGGCCTCGAACTCACAGCAATCCTCCTGCCTGAGCCTCCCGAGTGCTGACATTACAGGCATACACCACCTCACCCAACTCTTCCCACTGGGGCTGAATCCTCTCTCTCTCAGGAGAGGATGGGTGGGGGTCCCTCTGTCCTGTTTTCTTTCCTGCAAAATGACTTCAGACTGTACAGTGTTAAAATACTTAACATTATAGAGTCTGCACATTAAAAGAATGGCTTGGATGGTGACTTTTATATGTATTTTACTAAAATTTTTAGACAATTTTTAAATGATTTTGAAAAACAAGCTGGTGATCAGTTCTGGACCCCACACTTTCTTTTTATTTTAAATCTCAAACTCCAGGAGTCAGCATTCTGCAGTGAACTGTGACAAACAGTTTATGACAGAGTTGGTGTTTTTACCCTGAATATTACACACGTGTAGATGCGCACATGTGTGTAAATAATTGTGAACGTGTTCCAAATCAGATGTCGAGCAAGATGCCCTCTTCATTTTGCTTCTCCTCATTAGAGGTAAAACACAGGAAATGACCATCACCAGTGACAGGAGCAGAAGAACCCTGTGGTTCACCTTCTTCTCAAGCTCGGACACCAAAGGACATAACTTTCCTGGGGCTTCTCAGCTCCGTGCAGCACCAGTGTGACACAGCACTGACACCGTCACTACCGCACACAAATGTGGCCTCTGCTCCCCAAACCCAGCTTTCAAATCCTAACTCTTTAAGCAACAGGCGCGCCCCACTTCTGCCAACTCTGCAAAATCCATCTTCCTGCTTTATTTATCTGAAAACAACCTCACCCCCAGGGCCCCAGGCCACCAAGTAAGGTTCTCTGTGAGGACCCTGCAAACCAAACCAGTACACTGGGGCCTTTCTCAGAAAACTGGACTCCAACGCTTTCCAGAAGGTAGGAATTACATCCTGAGGCAAGGAAGAAGCTAGATTTTATTTTTCTTTGAGAAAACAAATGAAAAAGGAAGAAGGAAAAGGAAAAAAAAAACTGGTACTGTGTCTGGACTCTGGCAAAATGCCTACAGCTTTCAAAGTAATAGGAAATGCACATTAAAGAGAATAAAGAGCAGGAAGCTTTCCATCTGTGAACGCTGTAACGAGGGACTTCCAGGGTCTGTGCGTTCGCTTTTCACTCTACTGTTCAGAGTCCACATTTCATGGGGGATGTCTGCTATTTTGACTTTAGTGCCTCAGGGAGAAACCAGACCACTGGCCAAGAGCACCAACCTCTAGCCAGCCTGTGCCCCTCCTGCTGGAGCTAGGGAAGGCAGTGGCCGATTCCAGGAGGACTGGCAGACCCACAGCCAACCCCGAATTCACTGTTAAACCACAGAGAAAATAAGGGACTCTTTTTACTGAAGATGCCCAAGCTCTAACTGCATAGTAAAACAATCAGCTAGTGGAGCAACAGTGTTACAATGCTCTGCTGCGGGGCTGCAGACCTCAGTGCCTCGAGGGACCAAGCAGGTAGGAAAATGAGCCCAGTATCTATGCATCAGGCAACAGGGCATGGTGGAGACTGAGGTATACTGGAGAGATCACACCCACATTCAGTTTCAGACCTGGGTCTGGGCAGATATGATGTTAATGGGTGGATGAGTCACCTGCTAGGTGACACTTCACATTTCTACCATGAGATCCTGATGGCTCTTAAGATACCTCTAAGAGCTGTGCCATCCACACCCCACAAGGAAGCCACTGTCAAGGTGCTGTGCCACAGCCCAGTCACCTCCCAGCCCCTTCTTTCTGCCTCATGGCTTGAGCAACCTCCTGCTTCAGCCTGGTGTAGCATGATCCTCCTGTCATGTGGCACAGCCAGCAGGATATGAGGGGGCTACAGGTGGCTTCAGAGAAAGGCTTCCCTCCCTGACACACAGAGGTGCTAGGAGACACTGCCCTCTTCCTGTGCTGGGCAAGGACAAGGTCAAGAGCTTCAGAATGGTGAGAAGGGGCCTCTCAGGTGTCCCAGATGCTTCCATAACACCCGGCAAGGCCAGCCAGGGGGATCATCTTCCTGCTCGGGGAGATAATCGTGTTCCTTAATGTTTAAGGCTGTGGCACTTGCAGCTGAAAGCCTACTGTGCTGAAAGAGAACATAACATGGGCAAGGTGGGTGGCTTGCTTAGGGCTCTGCACTACCTGAGAAGCAGGGACACCAAGGGCCCTGGACACTGAACCCACATTCTTTCAGGGAGCCATGTGACCTCCGTCTGCCTTCATCCGTTAACTGCATTTCACAGGAATTCACTGAGCACCAACTCCATTACAGCTGCACCAAGGACACAGTCCAGAACCAGGCAGAGCCTCTGCCCTCTGGGCTGGTAGTCTACCAGAAAAATAACTGGGAACCCACTCGCCACAAGCCAGGCCTGTTCTGAGTACCACAAGAGTCTTACAGATACTGTCATAGCCCCCATCTTAACACAGAGGAATCCTCCCCGTTCTCCTGGGACACACGCCTCACAGCCAGGCATGAGGTGACAAAGAGCAGAAGGCAGTGCAGCGTGTGAGGGCAAACTGACAGGCAGAAACGGCGGGACACAAAGATGGGCCACACAGGGAGAGGCCCCAGGCCAGTGAGGCAGCTGGAAGGAGGGAAGTGAAGGTGCATGAGTTACGCCAGGGCCCCCACAGGCGGAGGCTGAAGCACCCCTCAGGTGGCACTGCTACTGGGCCCATCGCAAGGACCTGAGGCCAACCCTCAGAATGCACACAGGCGGGTTGCTGGTGCCAGGAGGGGGCCAAGTTCCTGCTCCCTCAGATACCCACTGGCGCATGGTCTACAGGGCATAGCATGGCGGGGTAAAGACATGAGACAACAGGCTGATGCTATCTGGAAGAGCTGACAGGGCCACTGGCTCAGAGGGAAGGGCTGTGGGCTTTGTGGACCCACAGAGCATGGGGGTACACGTCCCACCACTGACAGATGAGGGACCTGCTTTTGGAGTGGGAAGATCTCTCTCTAAGGGGGCAGCAGCTCACTAGAAAGAGAAACGGAGACTCCAAGGCAGGACTCTGATGCCCCCAGCTCCGCCTGGTTTTCCATAAATGCTGTGCAGAGGGACTGGGGAGGAGGAGCCACGAGATGTGTGAAGCAGGGACAGCAGGGCATCGCTGTCATCTGGCCTGTTCTCCACACACATAGCGTTGCTCCCAGCATCTTAAAGACTGACCCCGCCACACCGGGGACGATCCAGCATGACAGTGACAGGAGACGTGAGATGAATGCGTTAACTACAGGTTTCCTCAAACACCAACGAGCCCATGGAGCAGCACAGTGAATGAATGGGGGCGCTTAGCCAGGCTTGGGGCTCCCAAGGCCTGGAGATCGGACAGGCTTTGAGCACCTGGGCCTGCTGTCCCATCACCTGCCTAGCTCTGCGGGGGCGCCCTGACCTAGCACATCATCAGACACAGACTGAGCTTTGAAGGGATCCACAGAACCAAAACCTTCGTGCATGGCTTCAGATGAAGCAGGTGAGGCCCACTCTTAAGAGTGAGAAGGCAGTGCCATCTTAAAATTTGTTTCCGCTGGGCATGGTGGCACACGCCTGTAATCCCAGCACTTGGGAGGCTGAGACAGTAGGATCATTGAGAGTTCGAGACCAGCCTGGGCTACAAAGTGAGCTCAAGGTCAGCCTGAACTGCATAGCAAGGCCCTGTCTCAAAAAAACACACACAAAACACACACACAAAAAAACTTGCTTCCAATTGACTCGGGAGAAGGGTGGTGAAAGATTACAGCTGCCCATGATGACCTACAGAGCATCATTATGATAAGTCCCACAAAACCTAGCTCGGGTCTTACCTTTTCTCTAATTTGAGCCTCCAACTCAAAAAGAAAAAGTGCACCATGTCCTTAAACAGCCCATGTGCATCACTTAAAATTTTACTTTCAGCTCTCTTATGTCCACCTTCACACTTAGGAAATAAATGATCCTTGGGTTCTGACAGCCAACTCTTTCCCTTTAGGATTCTGGGAAACTCAGAGGGGACAGATGGATATTCCCAGATTGCTTCTGAGTGAGACGAAGTCAGTGGAGAGACCTTCCAGGGCCGCATCCAGGCAGCGGTCACTCTGAGCACAGAACCAAGGCCTGAGACTCAGCCAGGCCTCTCATCAGCCTGGCTCCTTTAGGAGCAGATGCTCACCTGCATGAGCCTGTTCTTGCTATAGGAGGTACCTGACTGAGTTGCTTTAATGCACTTCCTGCCAGGCTTTTCCATCCTATATCTGAGCAAACTCTCAAACTCTCTAACAAAGCAAGTAAAAGAAAAACTCAGGCCCCAGGAAGCCAGTGTCTGTGATTTTTATAGACCATAGTATAGGCGAGAAAGCTCTGTTCCAACCAACCCCTTGCAGAGATTCCAAGCAAGTCTCCTGGCACAAGTCATAAAGATCAAATGCCTCCTCGCAATTTCTTCTTAAAATACCCTGAGGCATGGTCACCCGGAGGGCACAGCCCAGACTGGGGACATCACTGATATCAGGAGGGGCCCACTGGGCCATCATGAGGTACTGCAAAGGGGGTCAGGCCCAGCCAGGTCCCTGCAGAAGTAAGGACATGTGCACAGGCAAAAGTGAAACTCCATGCTGGGGAGGTAGCTCAGTGGTACAAGTGCTTGTCTGGCAAGAACAAGGTCCTGAGTTTGATTCCTGGCACCACAAAAAAAAATAAAAAAAAAAACAGAACCGGTTAAAAAGAGTGAAACTCCTACTCCAGGAGCCCACTCCATTTCCTCGGCTTCACAACTTCCCACAACGTTGCCTACCACAAGCAGTAAATACCATGCTTTGTCAAGCTGCTGCACTACCCATGTGATCATTCTCTCACCCCCTAAACAAGCACCACTAGATATTGGTTTCCTTCGATAATTAATAATTTCAAGGCCCTACTATTGTATTATATCACTTAATGCTAAGCAATAATCGAGGACAGGATATTAGATTAATAGTATATATCTGTATGTGTTAGCCTGAACACACACTTCGAAAATATCAATATGTAAAGCAGCAACAAGCGGTGTTTTCTTCTGTTGATGTTGTCGTTGATGTTGTTGCTGTTGTTGATGTATGCCTGTTTTCTTTCTTGTCTTTGGATTTTTGGTTCTTGTGTGTTTTTTTTTTTTTTTTTTTTTTGGG
>PVLD010010174.1:0-72288 GCA_004027595.1 Dinomys branickii | reverse complement strand
GGAAGGGAAGGGAAGGGAAGGGAAGGAAGGGAAGGGAAGGGAAGGAAGGGAAGGGAAGGGAAGGGAAGGGAAGGGAAGGAAGGGAAGGGAAGGGAAGGGAAGGGAAGGGAAGGGAAGGGAAGTTTACAATGCTGGTTATCTTAAAGAGTAAGACATAATGAGATAATTTTGGAAAGTATAAATTAATTCAGGGGTTATCATGGGGGTCTATATGTAGAATATTACATAGCTTCATGAAGAGCAAAGGAGCAATAATTAACCAGGAATAAAATATGCGATAAATATTTATATCATACTAAATGTTCATGAAAATAAGGAAAAATATTAAGAGTTTTAGCTTCAAAAACATCACAAGCTGAATCCCTTCATCCAAACATCAGAAATCAAAAGTGCACCAAATTACAAAAAATTTGAAAAATTTCAGAACATTTTGATTCCTGTCCATCAGAATAGGGATGGTAAACCAGCAAGATCTGTGCAAATATTTTAAAATCCAAAAATGAAATCAATAGCCCTTTCAATCCAAGTACTTTGGAAATAAAATATTCAATTTGTATTACCCAGGTAAAGGAGATCAAAGTTAAACAGCAATATTTATCGAGGAAAAGAGTCAGTATTTGATCAGATTTTAAATTGTGCTGGTGCTCATTATTACTGTACATGAGTTGGGAACTAGAGGCTATGGACAAATACAGTCTGCAACCTCAAGAGAGAATTCCAATATTGAAATATGAATGTAGGATGTACAGAACAAAAGATGCATTTTTCTAAAATGTAGAGCTTTTAGCATTTAAAGGGATTTAACAGTTACTATTTAATTTTGTCATAGCTACTGTACAGAGTTTGGAGTGGTAGTTCCCAAGAGATCAAGGATAATATATATATTCTCAAAAGTATAATGACATTACTTGGAGAAAGAACAGACTGAATGCCTACAGTGTATTTTTGCTGACTTTAGAAACGTGTTCTCTTGACGCTGTGCCCTCCGTAAGGCCCTCTCTTTTCCTTTGACTCCTCAGCTGTAGCAGAGACTAAGCCATACCCAATGGCTGCCAGGCTGATCCTACTTCTCACACCTTTCTCTTTTCACTCAAATGCCACCCGTTGGCCCTCAAACTCTTTGGCCAAATCTTATTATATTTAGTCTTTTCCCTTAGAGATGCTTTATCTAGATTTCCCATGGTTGGCTGAGATTTTTTGAAATGTCCTTCTCTGACTCTCTGAATTCTATATTCACCCAGCTTCTTCCAAATCTTTCTCGCTGCTCCAGTCCTGTTGAATTAATTGCCCTCAACACGACCCTATTGGTCACCTTTCTTTAGTTCTGTTCTCCACTAACCTCTCCTCTCTCTATGGAGCCAGGTTTGGTTGAGCGCTAATGACCAGTCTCTATGTAGCCTGCTTCCTCATTAATGATCTGAAATTCGGAAAATCTACTAAGTCCCAGAGCGCCATTTACAATTTTCTCTCTATATATGCTCGAATGACAAATCACACGCATTATTTCCCTATCATCCTGGTTCATATTCCTAACTTCCCAGTTTCTTTCACATTCTATTTCGAGTTGGAAACTACTGATTTTACCAATAAATGACCCGCAGGATTTCTTTCTAGTCTCATGGTTGCTACTGTTTCTTCAGGATCTCATTCATGCTCTCTTAACTGTACAAGGAATTTCTTCCTTTTCCTAACAGTTGTTATTAATTCCTGCTACATAATTATTGTTCTAAAGTTCAACTGTAAAACCTTCAAGAATCTGCATGCAGCCAAAACTTACGTATCTTGGCATGCCTGTCAAGGGCCTTCACATTTAAAAAAAAAAAACAAATTTCCTTACCACATCTAACAACTTGCATCACAGGGAACTATTTGGCTGTTACTCGCAGAAGCTCTATCCATGTTCTTCAGCTGCCTTCTCAAAAGTGCCACAAAATTTAGCTTTTGAGATACAGCCGCTCACCCAAGTTCCATTTAAGTACTGCCTTCTAAACTGGAAGAAATTAGTCACTCCAAAAATACAGGTGAAAAGAAACTAAATGTAAATATTTAATTTAGTTTTTTATTCCTTTTTAAAGGGTAAACCACAAATTACTTTTTAATTGTGTGTGTGCTTCATTTCCTCTTATGAAACTATTAATGTTTTCCAACAACTGATTCTTGGGCTTGGATTTCCAGTCTTGGAAAGAAATATACATATTTGGGCTAGGGATGTAAAGCTCAGTGGTACAGGGCCAGTGGGATAGATTCCCCACTATGGCCAAAAAATAAAAAATAAAAGTGATTTTGAAGAAGTCTCTCTACCCATACTCTGTACTTGCTTACCCTTTTTTCCATTTATTTATTTTTATTTTTGTGGTACTGAGGATTAAGTAAAATACATTTACTAAGTTCTCAGCAAATCTTTGCTTTAAGTAAAAAGTTCATCTTTTTATTTGGCTGAGATCATCAAGACATACATGTACATGTTTCTTTTTCATGAGTAGATAGAGTTACTTTTTCAGACATTCATCTTTTGAAAATATACTTTGTGGCATGCATTCTGAGTTTCAGTCAGCGATCAGCAGACAGGAAGAGAACACCTGCCCCACTGACTCTGGCTTCCTAGTGTTTTCACTTGCCCAGGAAAATGATTAATGAGTCTTTGAGACCTTCTCAAAGAAGATGAAGACTTGTATACTTCCAACCCTCTCAGAGGCAAAATACAGAAAGGAAGGGAAGAAAAGGAAAGGAGACAGGAATGTGGCGGGAGAGAGAAGAGGTATACACTGGTGGAGGAATGGGCACAGAGGAATATGCTGGCAAAGCCACAACATACTTAAGCACATGATTCCCTATGGAAATGATTGTCCGCATTTATACTGTCTCCCCCATTTCATAGGTTTCCAGGCTGAGGTGGTGTGGTTATACAGAAGTACGCATAACTGGCTGACTTGAATGAAATCCTTTACCAAGAGGTTTGTGACAATAATCTTGGTTCATCAACATGGAAATGGAAGCAAAGGTCTCCCCATAGCACACAGATCTCCATCCCAAATCAGGAAACAGAGCAGTGTGGAAATGCAAAGGAAACAAAGCTATAAAACTCCATAAGCCTCATGGAAAATTGAATTTGCTCAGTAGGAGAGACTAAAGGAAGAGAGCATACCTTAAATAATTTAAAACCAGTTCTCTGATATTCTTAATATGGGGAAATGCACGAAGGAAAAGCTCAGTGTCTGTTTAGGGAGGGGATGAAGAATGGAAGTATTTTGTCTGTGAGAAGGGCTACCCCACTCCAGAAGTGGTTATGCACATTACTGAGAATAGCTCCTGGAACTCTGAAGCTTACAAAAGGACTACATCACTGCAAACATTATACTGGTTGAATACAACTCTTTTCTATAGAGTAAATGTTGAATCGCTTTTCGGCCTTTTGGCTAAGATCGAGTGTAATATAAAGTAAATGCTGGGCTGCACATGCTCTACTATATGAATTGTAGGGGAAACAGTGTTTATTTTGAGAGCAATGTCAAAAAATATGATGAAGGAAAAGGGCAAAAAGAATGTATCTGGGGGAAATCTGAATTCTCTTATTTAACTGATGAAGCAGGAAGATGGCACACTGAGAGAGGAGGACTCGTTATCAGAGGCAGCACATTTAAAAACGCGTGGAAACATCTGGAAGCCGTCAGAAGCCAGCCTGTGAGGGTAGTGGAGTTGGTCTGCGCGCTGAGATTTCTCCCTCCGGTAGATTCTCTCGCCTACCTCCATGTTCTGAATTTGCTTTCTGAAATGTTCACAGAGCTATTTAAAGAAAATTCCTCTCAAGTACCTAAGGACTTTTTTTTTTTTTAAGAAAAAAGATGATTTCCAACATCCCATTGCTTTTGATGTCTGCCTTAAAACCTTCAACTAAAAAGAGAAAGCATAGCTGTACATTAAAATTCCAGGAAGGGTGCCACTGTGTTTTAAAGTGACATTCTGCACACAAAGGTAAACCAGACTGCCTTTGTGTTTTGATTTCCCACAGGGGAATTCCTCCAGTCATCTGAAGAGAGGCCCCAGTGTGCACACTGACACCTGATGTGGAGAAACCTTTGATACATCCCGGCTTCCTAAGCACAGAGAGCACCTCATGCAACCCAGTTGCCACGCCTGTCAGGCACAGGCCCTGATTGGAAATCTTCCCTTCGGAATACGTATGTTAAATGTTAATGCAAACTGCCACTTCCAAATCCGCCCCTCCTTTCACATCTACAATTTCTTATCCTCTCTCTTTTTTTAGACGTTCAAAGCAACTGAAGCATAAAACGACATAAGAGCAAGACGAATTACATTAAAAAAGACAACTCATTATTTAGAGCACCTTAGGACTTTTCCTTTTTATTGAGTTATTTTCTAACTTTCTTTGCTTGTCACTGATAAAGCCCCTCGAAATTGCTGCAATTAAAGAAGCTGCTGGTTTTGCCCTGTTCCCAGGGAGAGCTTCCAGCGAATCTGGGGGGAAACCCTGGCACTGCACTGGCAAGTTAGTGGAGAATAAATACAACCACTGTCCAATCAGTGTTCTGAAATATTTGGAAATGCACTGCACTGAGCTTGCTAACTGTTATTGCAATCACACAGGGGCTAATGTCTACCAGGTACTACGTAACAGGAGAAGACTTATATTTTAAATACTTATTTTAGGTAGATAAGGGGTGTAGACTAAGTGATGATATTATACTTTATGGAATATATTACACTGACAGGTCTGAGCAGCTATGCCCTATCAGTCCGGACTTTCATATGGGACAAATCCCACCTACATTTGACAGCCTATTATTACACCACAGTAAATGACAGCTCCTGGGAAATGGGAAGGATGTAACTATATATCCCCAAACCTGGACAGCATAGGGTGAAAATGTGTAAGCACACCACAGGAGATGCCGCGGGAATTAACTTACAGACTCTGCATGCTCCATCACTGCTAACACAAAGAAGACGTATTCTTGACCACTCTGGAGTTGCTTGTTTGTAAATCCACCGTAATGTTTGTCATCCCCCAGGGTAAACTCCGTGGGCAGGACATCAAAGTGAGCTGCGATATATGGCTTTAATTCAACTTCTCGTCCATAACGAATGCTTCTACGTCTCCTAGCTATCTCCTTAAGTAGCTTAAGGGAAAAAGTGAAGGAGATAAAAAGAACTATGAACAACTCAAATTCTTGAGAGCTGAATGGGAAATATTAACTTAAGAATAAATCTAAACCAAATACAGTCTGCTTGCATACACCCAGCATGCCAGCATCACTAAATCTCTGTTATTTCAGTATTTCAACACTTGTCTTCTTGCTAAGCTAAGATACTGGGCAGCTTCTGGAAGGTGCAGTGTATAAACATAGAGCAACCACATCTTTCCTAGATCCTCATATCTTTTCTACACTAATGAAATTCTCTTAAAGAACAACAAAGCATTATAACTTCTCTAAGGAGGAAAGTCAGCTTGATTCCACAAAGCTTGCCTTGTAGATTTACTGAAGAAGTAGTAACCTCAGACAAAGCTATCTAAACCTTCAGTGGGACCACATTTGGGGAGAAGCTAGTGTTATTCATAGCAATTCCATAATTTTCTCAAACAGAAGCATAATCTAATAAATAATTTTAAATTTACATATATTGTCAGCCATTTAAAAATTCCTGGCTTGATCTGCCTTCTTGATTAACCAGTTGGTGTAGGGTTCTGCATATTCTATCATAGACTCAGCTTTTCCTCTCTGGGAACTTTGAATAGCTTGTTGAGTGACACATACAGGATAGATAAAAATTAATTTCCATTTTATCCTGAAGAAAATACTCCATGCATATACACATCCTTTTTATAGTTCTAAAAATAAATGTTGTATATGCTGAGATAATCTATGTTTTTCTAAGACACTTTTACTAGAAGAAAAATCATATTAATGCCATGCTATGATAATTGATTTCCAAATGATAACAAAATTACCTTTGCCACCTTCGCTCTTGATTGTATTGGTATTTGATAGGGCTTAGGAGGGAAAATATTTATCAGTTTGGCACACCTCTTGAAGTAGGCAATTTTTTTTTTAGTTTAAAGAGAAAAAACTAACAAAACAACAATGAAAAAAAATGAAGACAAAATCAAAACAACACAAAAACCACAAAAATAATATATGACCTCAAAACAAAATGATAGGAATTAACAATGGTTGCTATATTATATACTATTATCTTCAATGAAGTTGCTCAGTCCACCAGATATAAGAATGTAAGGTTGATCAAACAATCAAAGACAGTAACAAGTAATAAAAAAAATTGAAATGATACAGGGCTTCACCATACAAGATGGTAGAAATTCAACAATGGTTCTTTCTTAAAAATAATTGCTATTTTTTGGTTTAATTTCTGTGCAGAAAAGGCTATATATCTGAGGATAAACTGGAAAAAAGCTGTGCATCTGAGGGCAAGCCTTGTCTTCATCTTGAGCAACAAAATTAAGGTATATATGAAAACTTGGCATCCAAACTAATGATTACCATTGATTTTGTAAATGGAATAGTTAGGGGAAAAACTAGTCATGATATGTACATAGTAGGCGGGATTCTGGCAGAATCAAGGCAGGCTTTTGTGATATGATGGTTGAAACGGTATCTCTGAGGCACACAGCACCCTTCTACTAGGATTTGGATGCACTGTCCTCTAGGTCAAGAGTTGCAAATACACTCAGCTGGTTGACCCCATAAAACGGAGAAAATAGTGTTCTGTTCCCAGGTTATTTGTCGATAATATTTAATTTACAATGCTGTAAAATTTTCCGTGAAATTTGAGTTTAGTAATGCAATGAAAATACCTGAAATGTAAGCTGTGGATTAAAAGCAGAGTGGACTGGACATGATCAGTTTGGTAAATGTGGAAAATTAAGTGACAGATTCTGATAGCTGGAACAACTACACAACAGCAGGTCAGTAAATAGCAAAGACAGATTTAGTACTTCCTTCCAATTCTGATGTTAAATTTGTATTTACTTATAATAATGATAATGCTAAGGTAGTAATTACCACTTGTTAAGCACTTCCTAAATGTCAGATGCTGTATTGACCCCTCATAATAATGCTGTAACAGAGAATGTAATGATCCTCAGTCGTAAATGAAGAAACTGAGGCACAACAAAAAGACACAATGTACAACTAGACTCAGTGAACAAAATAAAATGAAATTACAGGAGGGATCATCTCAATCTGATTTTTCCTAATGATCACACCAAATCAAAAAGAAAAATGGATAGTACATTTAAACTCTGACCATCCAAATTGTTCTAACTCAGTCTGTATTTTTGTGTATCACCTTTCATTAACACAGATGCATGTTTTGTTTCCTCTTCCTGGATTCTTTAACATGCTAACTTTAAAAAATTATGATGCTAATTATTTAATATTATTCTTAAAAATCATTATAAAGGCTCTTGCTGATGTGCAGTAAATGATGATTGTCCATTACTTTGAAGAGAAAAGCACTGCAGAGGAGCTGAGCAAGTTTTTGAAGTTGGCTAATCAAAAGCATTTACCATCAGTTGTTTATGTGCCTCTGCCTCTTCTTCTACTCGACTGATCAAACCCTACCTTGATGTTACTCATATTTCAGATGCAGACAGCTGTCACAATTCTTCCATATCACTGTCATGCCCATGAGTATGCTCTGCTGTGTTTATTTAGAAGACTCAGGGGAGGTACTTCAGAACAAGACATTTGGCTGTGCTAGTGTTCCTCTGGTCTAACACAGTCACTCATTAAGGTTAAATCTGGAACATCACCCTGGCTCTGTAGCTTGCTGTCATCTCTGTAGGACATTTCCTGGGTTATACTTTAAATGGTTTAAGCGAGCCCAGATGACAGCACCACTGTTAGCCAGCATGCTCAAGTTACAACCACAATGACCACATATTTTTGCAATCATGTTTGAAGTACAGTGCAATGAACTTTTGATATATTACACGACTTGCCCTGGATTACATATAACGAATATTTTGGGAGTTATTCTGCCCTGAATTCACTTCAACTACCAATGTCTGCTCTGCCCAGTCTGACCTTGAGAACAGGAATGCCAGGCTAGGAATTTATCATGTAGAGAGCATCCTCACATGGAAAGTATCAGTGAGCATGGAAGAAAATTTTGAGAGTCATTCTGTTTAGAATTGAAGCTTCAATTCTTTACGGGCCTAGATGCGAGGCATACATGTGGAAATCCCCTTAGGCCACCGTTCTTTTCAATGATATGCTTCCAACAATTCGAACTATAGACCTTTCTGAAAAGTTACTGGGTCAAATACATTTAAGAGAGGAACACCACTTTGTCAACCTCAGTAGTACAAAGCTATAGATAAAATTACTATAATTATTTTATTATTCATGGTAAGGTGTTTTTTTAAAAAAAAAAACTACCTGTCGGGATCAAAACTGGACAAGGAAGCATAAAGTGAGGCAATAACGTTCTCTCATTTGTTTCTCTCTGTGAGAGTTACAAGATGTATTGGAGGTAATTCCAGAAGATTTATCAAAAGCTTGTTCTTTATCAGAAATAATTTTCATTTTCCAGTCAATGCCTATCTTATTTCTTCCACCATTAATTCTCCTATGTGGTCTCAATTATATCAGTAAAAGAAAGTGGGAAACAATCCATCCTGACCCCAGAATTCTGAATTAATAAAATGTTCTTTATCAACCTATTATATAGATTAATGCACCACAACTTGTGGAATGATTAAAATGACCCTTCGTTATGGGAATCAGCAGCATAAACCTGTAGAATTTAATTGCAAGGAAGTTCAATGTCACATGCCCCTGTACTTGAATCCATTAGCCTTGCTATGCATTTTGGAGGTTAAAACGTGGCTGTAAAAGAGAATCACTTTCTGGTGTATCAAATGGTTTAACTTCTAATAAAAGCTCATTATTTAAAAATATCTGATATCATTTTTTCTTGACTCAGTGTTTGAAAACCAGGTAGAGATTCACAGGTTCTTCAAGTTGCCTGTGCACTTTAAATTCAGTTCCAGCTACAATGCATTCAGGACAGTTCTGTAATTCGGCTAAAACCCAATTTAGATAGTAAAGAATAGCTCAGGATTAACTGATTAGTTAGTTACAAGTAAAACAATGTCTTGCTTCAAAACAATTTTTTAAAAAAATCCTGCTAATCATTTTGCATCTTCAGATGAAAGACTGCTGTTCCTCCATTATCACAGAATAGCGATTTTTATTTCTGTTATTAATAGAAAAATTAAAATCATAACATATCTAAGTTCTTTGACAATATTATTAAAATGCTGTCTCATTTTGTGTGCTGCCAGGGACAATATAGTCACCAAAAGATGGCAAAAAAAGCATCAGCCTAACCTTGAACTCATCTTACCTTCAAACCCGATCACATTTAACTCAGATAAATGAAGGAGATGCTAATGAACGCTGCTATAGAGGTGACACGCATCTACCAAAGGGCACTAGCGGCCATAATTTTTCTCATATCACAGTGTCTTTTGTGAGAACTTGTTTGAAATAAATACCACCACCTAGCAGTACATTTAGGGATTTATTTTTCCTGCTCCACTTGAGCTAATTTGAAAAAGACTGACAAGAAGTAATGTGTTATGTTATAAAATGTAGCCCATGTAGGAAACTAACCCAATAAATTTTTAAAAAATTATTTTTCTGAAGGGTAGACTGGCTATTTTTCTTATGAGCTCACTCAAAGTAGCGTTTTGTAAAAATAACAAAGTCTCTTCTATATTTTAATTGTGAATCTCAGTCATTAGCAGTGGTTCTCTGGGGATCTGGCTTAATGCTCTCGATCAAAGAATTTTTTCATTTAAATTAAAGTATATAATAATGAGTTCTCCTTTCTATTATGTATTAACTTTCAAAATACTCCTTTCAGTAAGTACCAATTAAAATACAACTACTGCTGTTTAGATTTTGGAAATTACAATCATGCTATTTGGCACTTGCAGGCTTTGGTACTATTTATTGCTCAGCTGCAAATACTGTGATTTGTTTTCCTCTGCAGTTAAATGTACTTTTGACTCTGAAATTGTATACAATATAGAGTAGGGCAAACAAAGTAGAAAGCTAGTCAAGATCACATGGTAGGCCAAGTCAGCTCCGCTGCAAGGTGCGATCAAGCATTTCTAACAGTCTTAACAACTGCAAAGGAATGAAGGTCCTTGAAATTCATATCAATGGTCATACAGTTTTTGCTGCAATTTATTTTGCCTTCCACACTTCTATATAAGGGGCAAGGGGGAAATTATTAAGGCCAAGGAGGATTAGACAGCTTGTAAGCTTTAGCACAGCTTAATGTCTTTTAATTAAAGCTACAGGACCTTGTTGGGATCCCTGGAGCATAGCATGCCCACAGCAATGAGCCAACCAACCAGCCAGATGTGCAAAAGTCAGCACCTGGATTAGATGCTGGGAGGCCTCCATAGGGAGGATGGGTATTTAATAAAGTAAATATCTAATGAAACACACAGATAACAAAGGTATAGTTACCTCATCTAATTCCATTTCATCTGGACTCTCCCATGGCTTGATAAATTTCCCACGAGATTTCTTCAAAGGCACAATTATTATGTAGTAACCTCTGCACAGGGATGGATAGACAAAAATGAGGTTAGTTGAGAAGGGAGAGAAGATGCATGTGCCCTCGAGTCTTCCACAGCCCAGTGATCGAGACAGAGGCAAATTATGGATATGGGCTACCTTGCCCATTTCTTACATCAGTGACATATATACCTGTTTGTTCAATTTTAAAAACAACATGGTACACATTAATGTGTGACTGTGATGATCCTGTACAGTACTGTCACAGTGGTCGACTGCTCTTTATTAGGAATCATAAACAGAGGAGATGTAGTTTGTTAGGGCGCCGGTGCTGGACACATGAGGCAGCTATATTGAAATCTTCCACCGCAAGTTGCTGAGTCAAATTTTTTCCATGACATTAACTTATAATAGGGTTTTTTAAAGAAGCATATACAATAAAGCTTGTATAAGAATCTACTATTTTGTTTATACAAACTTAAAACACAATTTGGATAAAAAACTAAAATAAAAAATACTAATCTCACAACAAAAGCAAGATGTAAAAATTCTTCTCTCATTTCACTGATCCATTCTGAAACTTAGGGCAGGTACCATAGCAATTTGGAAATTTTTAATTAAAAGGCTTTAAAATAGGTCTCCAAGGAGAAGACAAAGGTCACTGGGTCTTCACAGTGAGAAAGGCCCACTAAAATGTATGTGCTGTACAAGTTCACCTGTCCAACATCAGTGTTAGGCTACCAGTGGAGTTGGCCTGTAACTTAAATATAGTGCATACATTTCATGTGTGTTCATATTGGGGCACTATGCTTATACCAATCTCTGGTGCAAACTCTATAAGGACTTTGAACATGGCACATAAAAAAGATTTATTATAAAAATGAAAACATACACATATATACATGTACTGGAATGTATTCATCCACCTTGAAAGGCCAAGATATCACATAGACAACGCCCTACACCACAAGGGATGGCTGTCACCCACAACATGCATGGGAAAGCCTTGTTCTACTCATAGCAAAACCTGTCACAAGCTCAGTAAATTCCCAGTGATAACGAGCTCTGTCTCCATAAACACAGTCTAGAGCTGAGCTGCTCAGTACAGTAGGCCTGGGGACTTGTGGATACGGAGCCCTGCACATGTGGCCAGCCAGAGCTGACATATACTCTGTGAAGGGAACACTGGTTTTGAAGGATTCATATAAAAAAGTAGAAAGTGAAGTGTTTCAGAAATATTTTTATGACAGTGGTCTCTTGTTGAAACTACATTATTCTGGATCCATTGGGTTAAATGGAGTATGCTATTAAATGAGTGAAATGAATTTCGCTCATTTCTTTTTGATTACTATGGCTTCTAGAAAATTTGAAATTTTATAATGTGGCTCTTACAGAGTTCACTGCACAGTGCCACTGTGGAGGACTCGGATGAAGGCGTGGCACCCGAGGATGTGTCTGGCTCAGAACTTGGGATCTGCTACTACCATGCTGACATCCTTGAATCTCAGTTGTGTATTCCAAACACTGAGAGTAAAAATGTATCTGGCACCATGTGGGGGAAATAAATGCACAGTATTCACAGCGCATAGCACTACGCAGCTGCCACCTGCTACTGGCCAGGCTGACCGTCATGGTGAGAGATGCACTGAGCATGTCTTATTCATGAGGATTGATGTTGTTTCATGGGACACAGGTAAAGGAGCATATGAAACCCTGCCCGATAGAATTGAGAATTTAAGTCCAATCAGACAATTACACCAGAATCCTTTCTCTGTGGCTTTCTGAGCATCTAATTAACAAATATGTACAATCATATCAGTTAGCTGTTCATTTTCCTTACTACAATGATGATCAAGAGAGAGAGGAGAAGGAAGACTTGGAGTGTATGAGAGAGGCCGCCGGTATCTTTGATCCTGTGAAGCCTCCTCCACCTTCTGTCCTCACGCTGGGTCTGCCCACCGGATCTATCGAGTGAAACGAGCGCGGAGAGCGATGACAGAGGCTGCGACCGGGCGCACAGAACCACCCTGCACGTGCGCCTGATAAACACACTGCTCACCGCACCTCTTGCTTTTCGTCCCGCCTGCACGAAGTCAGGAGGGCACTCTGCTCTTCGTAAGATTCGCAGAATCGGACAGCCCCCACTGGCCACTTTCAGAATCATAGAAATCAAAGCTAAGCTGATGCACTCTGTTGTGTTTTTCTCTGCTTTCATACACTGTGGTGCCATCCTGGCACACACGCGTGCACGCGCACGCGCGCGCGCACACACACACACACACACACACACACACGAGTCCATTCTTTTTCCACAGCACTCCCCTACTACGCATTTTGCTCGTGGCTGGGATAAGAATTGAACCACCTCCTCCATAGCAATTAATTATCTGTGTGGTCAGATGTCTATAACCTTTTTTCTCTACTGATTCTTAAAGCATTCATCTAGAGCAGTCAAAGTGAAGCTTGCTTCAAAGCAGCTCATACGCACTGAAAGAAGCGGGCTGTCGACAACTTGGAATTCCATATTATAGAAAACTTGCTTGCCTGGGTTAAATTCACACTTTCTTGTTCTCTGCAACTGAGGATCTGTAGAGGCCCGTGTCCCTTCCAAACCTGCGACCCAGCTTTCTGGAAGAACCCTGCTTCCTCTGCAGTCTTCTCATGCCCCCCACCCTGCCCATGAACCTCACAGGCAGGCAGCAGAGCCTCCTTTTCACTCCTTACTGCTGCCTACGTGTACTTTTTCTCTATCTTCTTATTTAAAAACAGAACATACCCCTTTTGAAGTTCATGTAAGTCATCTATATGAGGCTCTTTTAACTGAGAGAAAGACCAAGTTCTCCAGTGTCTCTTTTCTCTTAGAGAAGGGTTAGGTGGACAGGTGTGTGTGTGTGTGTGTGTGCGCGCGCGCGCGCGCGCGTGTGGGCGCATGTGTGTGTGCTCATGTGCGTGTGTGTGCGTGAGAGAAAAAGAGAGAGTTTGAAACTCCCCTCCCTTCTTTGCAAACTCTGACATCAACCAGGGCGATTGTAACGTCCACAGGGCTGCTCCGTGCACCAGCCAAGACGCTCTCGTCCTCTCCTGTTGTCCCTTTCCAAAGGAATCCCTCCTCTAATCTCACTGAAATCTACAGCTGCCGCTCGCTGAGCCTGAACGACAGGGAGCAGAACACAGCTTGAGAAATGAGACCTCGGGTAGAATGGTGCCGCAAGTCCGTGCTGAGCAGTCCGAGACTGCACACGGCTGGAAAGTCAGCCTCACCACAGTGTCTCACTTTACCTTGTCCTCCCATTGCCTGTCATGACCTGTTCAACTATTTTTCTCCAGCTTCACACTGAGGAATCAGTCGGCCTTAGTTTTTAAGTACAGAGAAAATGCAAACATTCACATAAGAATTCTCTCATCATCTGCCTACTTTCAGCTTTCCTTTGGTACAGTAGAAGGGCTGGCCCTAGGTTTTAGCTCCAATAACGATTTCCTGAACTGGTGCCCATTCTCTCACTCTCTTAGCACGTTTATTAGACCCTTCTCCCATTCTTTGTTGCCTCTTTCAACTATTTCCTCCTCACTGGATGCTTTCCAGGGCCTTTATGCACACACTCCTGTCTGCCATTTATGAAACCAAACAAAGGGCGTCTCCTATTTCTGCCAAAATTCTGCAAGAACCTGAAATGTCCTTGCTATTCTCCATACCCTTCCCTTCCACTCATACCTTCGTGGTCCTATCTGGATAGCACCTGCCTCATCACTTATGTCACTGACACCACGAAGGGTCTCGGGGTCCACAGTGCTGCTGCCTGCAAAGGAGAAGTTTTGATCTTTTCACTCTATCCTCTCAATAGAATTTTACTCCATCAGTAAGAACTTCCACGAAACACTGTCAGACCTTTCTTTGTGATGAAGGTTTCTTGTTTTTCCTAGTTCTATCCCTTCCTGTGCTAACTTGATTTCCTTACTGGGGTTTGTTATCTGCCACCTAGCTATTAAATAATAATGGCCCACAGGGCTCTGGCCAAGGACTTCTGTTCACTTTCTTTTTCCATCCTAGGAGATCTCATTCCTATTCATGGAATAAGTTATTAGTTGCATGCAAATTATTCACAGATTCGGGTCTCCAGCCCAGAACTCTCCTCTGAACTCCAAAGATTTGTCAGATTCCAACTTTATGTCTTCTTTCTATGTCAAAAAGTACCTCATCCTCACAGGGGGTAGAAGTAAATCCTGCACTAATATGGCACCATATCTGTGTTAACACACATGTCAGGAAGGTAGGGGCTATCACAACAGTCTGCTTTTCTCCCTTCATCCCTCATTCCCAATCTCTCAGCCCTAATCTATCATCTCTCACTTCCAGATTCTCTCTCTAGCACACTCAGCCTTCTCCATCTTTCTGCCAGGCCTCCAGCCTCAATGCATTTTCTTGTGCCTGGGCAATGATCCCCTAACTTTTTCCACTGACTTTAGCCTTTTCTAGTCTAGTCTCTGAATTTTTCATTTTATAATACAAAATCGATTGTGCCATTTCTACATTTTAAGGTGCTTCAATAGTGCTTCCTTTCACTTCAGGTAAAGACTGAAACATATTAGAAGACACAACTCAATCCTTCCCTCCACAGCGTCTGAGCTGTACCTTGATGAGCTTTTGAATTGACCTTGATACATTCTGTCATTAAACTCTTGACCATTCTGTCTTACCTGCCCAAAGCCTTCTGTACTTCCCCTATGTGAATGCCTCTTTTTCTGCAAATAATAATTCACTTGTTAGTTTCTAAATGGAACCTTCCTTCACTGATTAGATCAATTACCCCTATTTCATGGTCTCAATAGACTATGTTTCAGTATAAAATTTTCTTATACTGCCTAAGGCATGTTTCCATATTTAGAAAACATTACTGTAGCAGATAGACATATGATCTCAATATTGGTTTGATGTTATCATTTTATCACTGGCTCATTTTTTTGCTGGAAAGTGGAAGTGGGTAGGGTCTGTGATTCTCAGGGACACATCTCTTCAGTCAGGTAGTGGAAGTGTTTAAGGTTCTTCTCCAGCAGAATTTCCAACTCTCAAGTTCATTAAGCTTTTGCTCCTTTCTGAATGACATCCCTCCACGGCAGGTGTAGTGGTGCATGTCTATAATCCCAGTACTTGGGAAGCTGAGACAGAAGGATCGCTACAAGTTAGAGGCCAGCCTGGCCTGCAAAAATGAGTTCAAGGCCAGTCAACAGTATGTAGCGAGACCCTATTTCAGTAAAGCCTAGTAAATAAATAAATAAATAAATCTCCAGATAGATTCTATAGAAAATGTAATTCACAAAGGTTTTTTTTTTCAACCTCTACCAGTGTATAGGTGATCCTTGTTCTGATCTTATGGATACTAAGGAAGACAAAATGATTCCGACAGGAGGAAGAAATCTGGGAGTTAATATGTGCCCTACAAATTCATATAAACCAAATCAGATGGAATGAAAGAACTTATTTGAAATGCAAAAAAATGCTTTCGGAGCTACAGCAGCTTTATTTATTTATTTATTTTTATTTATTTATTTATTTTTTTGCGGTACTAGGGATCGAACTCAGGACCTTGTGCTTGCCAGGCAAGCACTTATTCCACTGAGCTATATCCCCAGCCCTATAGCAGCTTTATATGTAGGTAAAATTAAACTCTACATCCGCTTTGTTTATCTGTCTCAGGCATGGAGTTTAGTCTCCAAATAACTTTTTCAACACAGACTTAACTATTAAACTAATAGAAAAACAACCTCAGAATCAATATATGTAGAAAGCTCAAGACTACTTATAAAGTAAGCTGTGTTTTCCCAGTATGTTTGATTTAATTAGGCAAGTTAAATCTAACCTTCAGAATTTTAATTATATTAAGTAAAGTTTTACTAATTTCATTTAATATGTCATCATCAAGGGAGCCTACTTCCATGTAATTATATGAGAAGGCGAGCTCTCGTCTCTGCAGCAGTCCCACTTCAAATTCAGCCAGGCTTTCTGAATCAGAAGTCTGTCTTAGCATTCTGTAACTCATTATTTAACTGAGAGGTCAAAATCCGTCTCAGAGTTTTATGATGAGTGTCAATCCTTGCATACTTTTTTCCTATGGTCATATGGGTATATATTGTTGAAACCAAATTAATTCATGACAGAAAAACCATAGCAGGTTAAATGATCTTTCCAGTCCCTGTGTTTAATTAAAGACATGGGATGTTTCTAGCTGTGAGTTATCAGCCAAGTAACTCTGTTGTTTTCTGACATATTTTCCTCATTTGTAAAAAGGCAGAATGACGATGCTGACCAATGGGATGCAGTCCTGTTTCTCTCTGCTCTGATGTCTCATGGCAACCTATCAGTTTATTCAGTGATGACACTTACCACTGATCTGTGCTACGTAAGCTTCTAGGCAGCCCTGATTATGTCTACTTCTGAGGGAGCTCTTAGCTGCTTAGCAAGTATCTTGCAAGGGGTGTGGTAGGTGGATCTTGGTTTGACCATAAATCTACAGAAACAGAGGCAAATTATGATGCAGGATGTGAACCCTGGAGCCAGAATGCCTGGATTCCAGTCCTTTCTGATGGTGATATTATGTGTCTCAAAAAATCAGCCTACCTTGCAATGAGCTATAGAATGAGAAAGAGGCTTTTCTAGGGATGAAATCAAGTAATGTCATGTCCGAGTAGAAATTATACCAGTATTAACTATTGTTAATATCTATGACATGGTCTTGGCCAAGACTCTTAGTACCTCTGGGCCTCACTGTATTCCTCAGTCAATAGGAAGAATACCTACCCTCCTGGGGTTATTATGAGGTTTAAGTGAAGACTTAAAATATCTTTATTATTTGTAATTATATTTGTATTTAATAATTGTATAAATACTATATACATTTAATATTTTGGCAAGTGTGATGAATTACTCTTCACTAAACTGCTAATAATGGTATACACATTTTATGAAGCCACCCTGCAAGCCATAGTACCACAAACAAATTCTTAAAAAAGAAATAAAAAAGTAGATCCCTGAAAATTAAGTTAATACAAGCAAAGAATCTTAAAACTCCCATTTTTTTCTAAGCATAAAATTGCTGCTATGGAAATAATTTACACTGGGTACCTTCTGATAGCTTTTCTTATAATACAAACTGTATGGTACATTTTTGTTTCTTAACCACCCAAAGTAAAATTCTGCTCTATCAGTCAGAGAACTTCTGCTACTACCACTTACCTCTGGAAATTTTCTAGATTTTATGACCAGCATTGTGTCCACTAAATCTCTTTTAAGAAAATAAGGTTGAAGCATCTAGAATTCTTGGTACCAGAAACTGCCTTGCCCTTAAGTTTGTTTCAGAAAAAAATTAACCTTTTCTTGGGGTCATCCCATCAATACAAGATAATACAAGAACAAAATGTAAAGAATTCAGAAGCAAGGAGCCCTGTCCTCATTATACTTAGACCATTTTATTTTTATTTTTAGGTGCTGAAGATTTAGAGGGAGGATAGGAATCACTTTCTCATGAAGAACTTGGGTGGAGATGAGAAAAGCGTGTTTCTGTTAGTAACAAAACAGTCTTTAGTAGCCAAAATTATATTTCCTAGGAAACAAATAGGAAGTGATTTTTCTGAGTGTAATTAAGCTAGCAACCTGTCCCCAGTTTGGGCACGAGCACTATTACCTGCCTTCCTGTCTCCCACAGGACAGAGAACAAAAGGCTACAAACATGTCCAATCTCTGAACTTTCTAACTATTGCAAATAGCACCTGACAGTACAAAGTATTCTTGTAATGCTTGAGCTTAGCACATACATCATCCTAAAGGCATGATGGTTAACTTTGAGCTGTTGCCCTTTTAAGAAGCCAAATAAGTCCAAATAATTTATATCTTTTTCATATAAATATTATAAAAATATATATACTTTTTAATAACTCCTGGATTCTCATTTACTATGATTCTGAGGCTTTTCCCATTCAAGTATAAATTACAAAGTCTGTGTCTCACCAGAAAGCTATAATAGAATTCTGGGACTCAAGTTAATTTCTAGAAAATACATTTCTGCCAGGACAGCTTGCTTTCTTTCTGTTTTGTAATTGTCTCTTCTCTTTATAGCTACAGTTTTATCCCCTTTCTCTGACTCCTACTTCAAATAGAGGAGAATAAACATTCATACATATAGAGAAAAACTGAATAAGCTTTAAAAAAAAAAACCCAAAGGCAGAATATACTTTGTAATATTTTAATTCATTCAGAAGTTGGCACATGAAACTCAACTCTACCACCAATGGATGAGAAATGCCAATTGCCAGTAAGGGTTAAGGCACTTTACAGGATAATTTGGGCATTAGCTTCTATGGATCATTTTGTATCAAATACCATGAAAGCTAAATTAATAGTAATGCCAGTGAATATGCTATTTTCACTTTTCACCTGTTCTGTTCTTATACAGGCAGGTGTTTTTTAATGCATTGAATTCATAGTTCATATCTTTTCTCCTGCTCTTTCATTATTTATTTTTTCCCGCTCTTTCATTATTCACAATGTTTTCACTTTTTCTAAATCTTTCTCATCCTTCAAGACTCAGATTAGCCATTCGCTTCTTAGGGTGCCTCCCCTGACAGCCACATTCAGCTAAAACTCCATATTTATGTTTCTAGTGTATCTGGAAGTTGTCTCTCACTCTATTCACATTATGCATTTTCTGTATTTGTTCTCCTACTATAACGTACTTGCTTTTCTCAATCATCTCTCCATTCCAGATACAGCACAGGAAGTAGAGTATGTACAGAATAATATTTGTTGGAACTAACTGAAAAGTCTTAGTAGATGAGTAAAATGTGCAACAAGGAACATATGCTAGTCTCTCTCACATCTCTGTGACATTCTCTCTAGGAACAGAGGTCTCCCATCCAATTGCCCAGCTATCTTCTTGAACCCTAATTTAGATATCATTGGTGAAGAATCCCAAGGTTGAAAACTTAGCCTGTGCTAAAAACTGTACCCATGGCCTCCCTTTCCTAGTCACACTTCTCTACCTCAAAACTCTACTGACTGACACTTGCCCAAAGTCTTCAAATAACTCCACTGTGTAAGTGCAATGAGAAAGAGAGCGTTCTCTCCATAGAGCCCTGAAACACTGCCTGGCACTCTATTGGTTGATTAAAAAAGAAATTTGTTGTGTGTATGGTCTTAATGATAGTTTCATGGCTGAATATTTATCACCAAATCCATGTGTTTTACACATTAAAGATATCCAACATTTTACAGATCAATTATACATCAATAAAGTGGCACAAAAACATACAAATACCTTTCACTTCTCAAGAGCAACCCTTAAAGCCTCAGAATGAATGAACAAGTCAATGTTTTGTTGGTATAAAAAATACACTGATATTCCATTCTTGTTCTTAATTTTCTCAAGGATAGCAAAAGAGTGAGTAAAAATGCTCTTATCTATATGTAGTTCTCTCCTGTATCTCTTGCCCTTCTGCCAACTTACTTTATATTCTCATTGGCAGGAACTTCAGGCAGTTGCACAGTAATCATGCCATCCAAGTTGGTCTTCCCAATGAAGGCAGGCTTGGTGCGGAGTACATCAGGTGCAGTCTTTGCTGTAACCCTGTGCTGCAGCCCACCAGCGCTGTTTCCACGATTTGTTAGCACAAATGAATAGGACTTCTCTGGCTTCAGGTTGACAATTAACTTCTGTGTGGCGCGGCCATCCACTTCTTCCACCATTTTTCCATCATCGTAAAGGATCTAAAAACACACAACCCATCAGGAAACTTCAGTTACCTGAGAGGCTAAGTATATTGACTAAGCAAATGCTGACTCAGTTCTGGAAAATCTAAGCCAGGTGAATTCTAACTCTGGGTGATTCCTGAACCCATAAGTATTCAAAATTGAGGAGATTTCATTAATTTTCTTATCTATTCTTACAGTATAATGATGTGTTTCTGTCAAAAATATACAACAAAGACAAATGCACTAGCTTTTCGATGTTTTACCTGTATGTTGTATGTTATCTGAATGGAATGTGTTCCCAAATTATCAAACTTTTTGAGACACTATCCATACCATTTTTTCTAAAAGTTTCAATTGTATTCTAAATATAGTCTACATTCCAAAATATGTTTGTACTCTCTTTCACAAACATGTATTGCTGATTTTTCTCTACAAGTATCAATGTAAAGCAACCTTTATAAAGTGCCAAGATTTCAGACAAATGCACAAATTAAAAAACTCCCAGAATCCTGTGTTTTTATAACAACTGGCAACCATGTGAATTTCATTTCCTGGAGGAAAAGCACTAAGTTAAATGTAAAAAGTTCAAGTCCTGAGTACTAGACCTATGAACTCTGAGGTAGAGCTCCTACTGCCATTAGAGCGGAAAATTCAAGTTGCCAAAGAACCAAATTCAATCTCCTACATGAAAGTCACAAATGCAAATAGCAAGAATATGCCCAAATCAAAGCAGTCTCCAAGCTTTACAAATAACTTACCCTGATGAAACTCCCCTTCCACCTTTTACCCATGATATAAAGCAACTTACTTTGAAGGGCATGGCAGAGTTATAATTCTCTGGAATCTCCCAAGACAGTAACACTGAAGTCTTCATTACTGCTTTGACATGAAAATTTTTTGCAAACACTGCTGGAAAAGGAAAAACAGTGTATTTAAACTATTCCTAAAGACACAGGACCTGTCCTTTTCACCACGGAGCATAGTGTTACATTAGATGAGGCCTACATTGCGCACAGTGAAGTGTGATTTGCCTACCTGTGCAGAGCATTGATTCTAATACCCATTCTCAAAGATCTCTCCTTCAATTCAGCCAACTACATTGTGTTTTCCTTACCTGACAATATGGGGATGCTGTCGGCCAGATCTGCTTGGCATTCTATCACTGAAATCTAATGCATCCAAAATGTATTAAGTTTTACATACTTTACCTTTTTGTTTTTGCTGAATCTATTAATATGAATGGGCCGATCAGTTATGTATAGCTTGAAAATACTGATTTCCAAAGACTGATATTCCTTTAAAGGAGGAAGGCCACAAGTAGACAAATCCTACCTTGATCCACAGGCAGTGTCCTGAACTGGACACTGGGACTATATGGCCCGGGCCCTTTGCTCGTGTGAGCACGTACTTTTACATCATATGTGGTATCTGGTTTTAAGCCAGTGAGTGTCATAGAGGTATCAGCTGGAACAATAAGCTGCTCCATTGGAAGAAGGGGGATGTTGATATCCCTATATAGAAGCGTATACTTGGTGATGATGCCATTTCTCTCTGCCAGGACAGGTGGCTGCCATGACAACTGGACGGAGGTCGAAGTAGTGCCTTCTGAGTGGAGGTTCTGGGGGAATCCAGTTGGAATTTCTTCTGGAACAGAAATTTCTTTCACCATCTCCTCCCCAAAGCCCACTTTGTTCCTGGCTGAGAGCCTGAAGACATATGATGCTCCTTTGTGGATGTCTGTAGCTGTGAAATGATCTTCTTTTTCAGAAAATTCAAGAGTAGTGAGTGGCTCCATATCCTTGCGGCCGAATTTTAGACGATAGCCCTGAAGGGGTCCAAATGTGTCCACAGGGGGGTGCCACTGAATGAGAGCAGTATTCATTTGAGTGTGGTTAATCACAAGCCGGGGTTTCCCTGGAACTGGAGCACACAGGATAAAGTAAGGTCCATATTTCATTGCCAAGTGGGAGCACAAGTGGGAAAGCTACAGAACAAATCTAGCTCTGAAATCCACAGCCCAAACACCTAACTAGGTCATCATTTTGTTCACAAATCCAGAGTATAAAATTATGTTGCTTGTTGTCTGCTAGAATTAATCACAATTATCACTAATGAGAGTACAGTAGTAATTTTTTGTGGTGAGGAATTAATACCAGAAGCACACAATTTGTTTGTTTAAAGTCAGGCTAGTTAGGTAATAGTCTAATCTACTCTAATATATACATTTCTAAAGGAGAGTTATTTATTCCTAGAGTACATAGAAAAATACATCAAAAAAATCGGGGTTTTCTTCAGGAATGGGCAAAGAGAAGAAAATATAACTGCAATCCAAACTAATGAAATTCATTCAAAGAAGAAGACAGTACAAAAGGAGGTCACTGAAAAGATTCTTTTACAAAAGCTGGAAACATGAAGAGGCAATACGTAAAATGTTAATCTCAAGGATTGTTTCTACCTTTTATTTATCAGAAAGTTATGGCCCAACAGGAGATGTGCTCTACTCAAAAACAAATTCTTTATGATACTTGTTATCCTTAACCAATAGAGAAATAGTTTTGGTTCCTGTGCTAGAAACATCCATAGTAAGCTAATGTGGGTAGATTCATACTAAGTTTATATAACTCAGCTAACCTACAAGGTATGGAAGAACAGGCCGTCAAATTTGCAGTGGCAACTACATAGACATGTGTTAGAGGTAGACACAGAAACCAAACTATTACATACTTATTGTATCTCAGGGAAAAGACATCCAGATGCCTTAATGATCAACTAGGGAATTTGTACAGTATAGCCTATTCATAAGTTGGAGAGTATTTGAATTATTTCACTTATTTTCTTTTTTAAAATCAAACTCATATGCCATTGTTAGAGAGGTTACTTTGTCTTTATTTTAAAATTTTATTCATATTTTATTTCAAATATATTAACTATTATTTAGCTTTATATAGCACATAAGGTAGACATTGTCAGACTCCATTAATTTCTATGTATGTACAACAGTGATGGCACTTGCCTATTAAAATATGAGTGATGCAGTAAGGATGAAACACTGGAGTGTGCTAAGAAAAATCTATGCTCAAATGGCACTGTAGGCAGAGAATATCTTTTCAGAAAGAAATCTAACTGCTACTCTAGGGTAGAAATGTAACTACTTAAGTCTCACATTCAACTGGGACAATGGATTTTATTAAATATTTATTAAAATTTTCCAAAGCTCTACCTCCAAGAAACTGCATAATGGTATGTACACTGTGTATCTTCTGTGTCTAAGATGCACAGAGATCTAGAATAAATAGAAGTACTTTTGATATACTCATAAAAAACACAAACACAAATTATATTCTAATACTTGTTAGCTGTGATACTGTTTTCTGCGGTTGAACTGCAGAATTAACTGCACTTTAGAATATAGTATTGGTAAGGTACAAATCTGGAGAAATGTAATTGACAGAAAATTTTAAGGAAAAAAGCAAACTAGCTGTGAAAACCTTCATCTGTTCTTCAGTGGAAGTCAAAATTAGGTTGGAGTAATAGGCATTGTTTTTGATGCTGCTATGTACTTTCCTGTTCTTGCGTATAAGGGACATCTGGCTTGAAATCTTGAGATTAAGTGATGTCCTAGCAGTCATAGCATTACCTCTGACCTACTGGCTTCCTCTGCAGTGCGAGGAGCATGTCAGTCTCTCCATTGCCTTTACTCCTTCCCCAGAAAGAAGTATAACTGAATCTGAAATTGGTGAGATGACCAGTCTGGAAGCACCAGGCAGCATGAGTGTAGGATTTAGAAAAGAAGTGAATGCTGAGGCAGGGAGAGAAGGAACTTGTAATACCACCTCAGAAGGGACAAGCCAAATGAAGAGACGCCTTCAATCTCCACACGTGGATGAATAATAGAAATAACACATACAATTTAAATGACAGCTTAGAGCCCTGATGAGTTGTATTATCTTACCCAGGGAACAAGTGAGATTTTCTTTTTATAAAATTAGGAGACGTCTACAGCATTCCATACATGTTTCAATGGGATTCTCCAGAAATTCATGTAACAGCAATAGAACAATTCCAGTAGGGTCTTCCAGACACTGTATGTATGAAACACCTGCTAAATCTTCTCATCCTGCATCATCTGGTACTCTACCACACAGGCATTTGGGGGGGAAAGTAGAGATGGATATACAGGGTGCTATGCCATCTAATACATCCAATTTTCGAGAGTGAAGAGCATGAAGAGGTGGAAGATTTGGGTGCTGTATAGAAAGTCTTGCTCAAGGTTTCTAATGTCCTGGGGTTATTGTATGCACTATTTCTGAAAGCCACACCAACCACTGAGCTACTACTCAGTCCAGTACTGCAGGAGGGGGGCTGGCAAGATGGAAGACTTAAATACACACTGAGAGGAGCTTAGAAGTGAGCTTTGGCAGAGCCTTAATAAACATGATGGAGAAACAGAAAGGACCCCGCTGTAAGATAAATAAGCTCGCACTAATTTATATCAAGGCACAGAAATGCTTCTCCCTTTGGGTTATTGTCATTTTATTTTATTTTTGCTAGGGTGAGCATAGAACTCCTTAATTTTTCTTTTTTTATATTCTATTCTTCCTGCTTAAAGTCTTTAGGACTTCAGAAAAGGTACACATGTGCAGTTAACCCTACTTCACAATAAGGGTCTTGAGAGGGCTCCTCAGGTAGCCTCACTTCACCCAAATACAAAGCAACAGTGAGCACTGACTGTTCCAACACTGCTATTTTGAAATTCTTCACATCACTGCCATCTTTTGATCATCCTTAAACAAAGCTGTTCAGTCTAGTACTGAAATTCATGTAAAGTATAGAGACAACGTCAAACTAATTATTCTTTTTCTGGGTAACATAAACATCAGGGCCTCAGGCAGTAGACTAATTATTATGATACAGAACAATGGGAATATTAACAGAGAAACTACAACCATGTCAGCGTCACTGAAACATAAAAGCCAAAGCTTCATTCAGAAGCACCCCTTAGGTTATATAAATCTTACATAGATTTCTTGATTTATGACCAGAACTTTTTTTTTTCAAAGATATGATTGGTTACAAAGTCTAGAAAAAAATGTATAATAAATAATTCTATGCCTTAATCAGGATTTGTAGTATAAAAGTAAAGTTTCCTAAGAATTCTTGAGTTCTCAGCCATGTATTTATATGAGGATATTTTTGTGATAACCTACAAAATAAAACGAATTAATAGCCCACTACCTGCTGGTGGATAAACTGTGACTAGGGGATGCTGATGGTGGATACAATGTTGCTAAGGGAAAATTAGAGCTTTTCTCTTAATGTAATGATAAAATCTGGTGGTCTTACTTTCATCACAGGCTTGGAAATGATAAAGTATTTAGGCATATTAGTTATAAGCATTGACTATCCCCAAACCCAAGACTCTATTGATCAAGAAAGACCTGATACTGAGAATTAAAATTCCACCAGTGTTCTATTTATGAATAAAATGCACATTTCTTAGGACTACTTTGCACGGTGACTAACATCTGAAAAACTAGTTTAAATGGCATTAAATTTTATCTTATTCAGGGATTCCTATCTTTGCTCTAAGTTCTCAACTTCCCCCTCACGTTCCATCAGCACCATGTTACAGATAATCGGAGTTTGGTGCTTTGTATAAGACATTTCATACAGTTATGAAGTAGGTGAAAGAAACCTGTTTTCCTTAACTTCAGACACAATTTCAGTAGCTTCACATTGGTTGTTTACCACCATGCCCCTCACTGAATGTGGATTTCCTAATTAGGCAGTCAAATTTGTTTGATACTACAATATTCTTTAGAAATGCACATGTGCATACACACACACACACACACACACACACACACACACACACACAAAGACTCTGCCTTGGAGGAGATTTTCCATCTGTAATCCTGCTGCTTGAGGCAGTTCCAGGTGGCAGGATGCGAGCGAGGCAAATCTTATGACATTTAAACAAATTTGGCAGTGAGCATGGCACCCAGGAGGGTGCTCAGCTTCACAGCTGTTCTTTGCTTTATGTCTTTACATAGAGGTGTGTTCCTAAAAAGTTGTGTGAGAAGTGATTCTGGAAGAGTAAATCAAATCACAGCTTACATGTTCCATGGGAGATTGCTCTGGGAAGGGATTGGAAGAGAATACCTTCATAATTATCTCTTAATTTATCAGTTTTACAATGCCAGGGCTTCTTTCATGCTAGCTTTTCCTAATGTGGCCAGAGTAAATCTAGACATTGAAGAGGCTTTGTTCTTTGGACAGAAGCAATGTTATGTCAGTTAGCTTTCTCAAAATTCACCATTTCCTTTCCTGTTTCCTATCATTTGTGCAATTTGCCTTCTTTAGGATCCTCACAGCAGAAGGGAAGGGAGAGAAAATGACAAAAATAAAAGGAAGTCAGCAACAAATCCAAGATGGCAGCTCTACTTGGAGGTGTTGGTCGTTGGGGAGGGCTGAAGCTGCTGTTGGCCTTCGCGGCCTGTGTGCTGCCTTCTGGACCTTCATATTCACACATCTCCCTCACATCTCACCCTCACCTCAGTGCCCTTCCTCACTGAGAGCTTAGCTGTCGCGGGCTTTCCATTCCTTATCACACCCATCTATCTTTACTTTTCACCTCATCGTTTCCTGACAGTTTATTATATATGCATTTGTTTATTGACTAAATAATCTAAGGTGGAAAATGAACTGCATGAGAGCTGATTATTTTTATAGGATGGTGCCAGACACATGCTAGGTACTAAAAAAGTATTTGCTGATTACCTGAATAATTTAGACAAAGTTTGTACTCACATTTTTTTCTCCTGAGCTAAGAATAAAAATCACAAACGTTGACCACAATGCACTGCTTTCCTCTGATTTTATCACAGTATAAGAATAATAGAATCCACTCATACCATTTGGAAAGTTAGTACCATTTAGTTCAAGGCTCAAATACAAACAGACACTATTACCTGCCCCAGTGGTGGACACCAGCTTGGGTTTGCTGCGAGCCCCATCTCCTTTCGTGGTGTAGGCTGTGACAGTTAGGGAGTAGGATGTTTCAGGCTGTAGCCCAGAAATGATCATATCCTGAAATGACACAATGAAGTCACATTGAGTCAAAACATGCTACAAATTCCCTGGGTAAAACTAGACATCCATTTCCATTCTGTGCATGCGCAGACATCCTCTGAAGCTACACTATGCATGGAGATATCATGCTTGAAGCTCATGCTAGGCAGAGTTTTTGCATGCTGACATTGAAGCTGGGTCTTCAGTTATCCTAAGAAGCAGCTGTGAGGAGATATTAGGTAAAAAACCTGAAATCTGGAGCTAGACTTCCTACATTATTGAATCTAAATCCGCCTTATCCACTAGATTGGGAACGCAGATCCAGTGAGTTCACCCATAGGTACCTTCATTTTCCAACTGAAACTTGAAATAATAATAGGTTCCCAGAGTTTGGAGATTAAATGAGTTCTATGAAGTAAACTCTAGCATTGTGCCTGGCTCAGAGTGAGCATTTCATAAACTAGCTGTTTTTTTGGTTTTGGTTTTTTTTTTTCTCAGCCGGAATCGAATTCAGGACTTTGCACTTGCCAGGCTGAGCTATCTCCCCAGCTCTGTAGTGGTTACTTTCTGCCAACAGCTTTCCCTGTACACCTACTGCAGCCAACTCACAGACTGGCGGCAGGGCAGATGCAAGAGCAAGCTGTCCTATCACCAGGTACGCGGTTTGCCAGATGGTTGATCTGTTAGACCTAGATATTCTGAGAGCCCAAGGATTTTCTCAGGGCTCCAGGAACTCATTGTTAGTTAATTGTACAGGCTATGAACAAAATCATTATACACTGAAGAGAGACCTTTCGAATAACCTAGGGAGAGGACCATAAAACCAAGAACACAGCACAACCTCAGTCCTGCAGTAGCACTCAGATGCTGTACAATCTGACTACAAAAATGTTAAATGTCACCAACTACATACAAAATCTCTTAGCTGTATTCTAGTAAGGCCCCAAAGCTGTGCTGGCCAGATGATCTTTGAACTTATTTCCTCACATCAGAGCTCCCAATATTCTTTAGTTAGAGAGCTGGCTAATGACTCGTTCTTGTGTTTTCTTCAGAGTTGTATGCACAAACATACAAACACACACATACATAAAGCATTATGTAAAAATTTGGGGTTTTTTGGGGCAAGGCTATGTTTTAAAATTGAATACAGGTAAATTTAAGAAAATATACAATGTCACTGTCTTCCAAACCTAAAGCCAGTGTGAGTGCTAAGTGAACAGAATAGATTCTGTGGAGTAGGATTTTTCTTAGTAAGGCTGTTAACAGATACTATCAAACTCAATTGGTGATGCTGATCTCAAATATGACAGCTTTTGACAAGGTGCTTTTTCAAAAGACTAGGAATATCATCATTGTGGAAATTGAAGCATTTCAGAATCATCCTGAAGACCCATAGGAGATTTTTTTCTTCTGTCAGAAGAATGGACTATTTGTAGAAAATATTTTACTTTCAAGACCTTGAAATGGTCTCACTAACATTTCAGAGGATATCCAAACCGAGTAAGCCATTTTAGAGCAGTATTCTAAGTGAGGGTAGACATACTGCTTGTTCAAAAAGATCGTAGTAGGTATATGCCAACTTCAGAGGTTCCCCTAGATTACTGCTGAAAAGCAGACAAGCTAAAACCTCACGAGAAGTCCAGCTTGGTTCTACCACCAAGCTGAGTGGCAATAATCGCATGCAATTTGGGCCTCCAGGAAGTTTCTCATCTATACAAGTGGTTTTGATCACACATGCCCTTTCTCCTGCTCAGGTTGGTATGGGATACTGTAGGTAACACAGTTTGAAGCTGACAAATCCTCTCCAATGGGATAAACTCAGCTGGACACATCTCTTTTTCCAAGATTGTATCACCTTGGGAGTTAGGGTTTCTTTCTTTAAGAGGGGGAGGTATGCTTCCTTTGTGCTTTCGAGATCCTCAGTGAGGCATTTTGCCTGATACAGTGGCCACCCTTCCTCAAGGCTGTAGTCTCTCCCTGTTGCACTACCAGTCTTATCCCTGTCTATTAAAAGCTGACCTTGCTGAGGTCCTGTTACAACACGAGTGTGCTAGAATTCTATCTGGTTCTGGAAAATCTGTCTAAATGCTGAAACCTAAAATAATTATTTCTGAGTGCATCCCAGATTTATCTCCATCCCCTATTTTTCTGCTGAGCTAAAGTGGCACATGTATTTTAAAAGTCTGCTGAACATTTCCCTATGGTTACCCCAGTGTTATCTTAAATTGAGTGTAACAAACTTAAAGATCGCCCCCAGAAACACACCCTTTCCTCACAGAGTTTAACGAACAGTAACACATCTTTAATGTTTATGTACTATCTTTGACCTTTTCGCTTCCTAATTCTGAGTCATCAAGCTTTAGTCAAATCTTCCTTGAAAATACTGAGTATAACTTTCCCTTCTTCATTCCTGCCACCTCAACTTTGTTGAATTTTGATCACTTCATGACTAAGTCACTAAAATAACTCTCTTGCTTTGTACTCTAATTTATCCTCTAAGTCACTGTTTTTTAAACAGCAGGTAATAATTCCATTTAGTAGGTCAAGAAATGAAATCGTTTTAGTCATGACCAGCATTGATACAAAAACAGACCCAAAAACGGTAGAATAGACTTGAATATAAAATGTTCAGAGTTTATTATGTGTTTAAAGTATGCTGTTCTAAAACTCTTATTTCAGTTAAGTATATGGGTGCATTGGACCATAACAGATGTATTCCTTAGCGTGAGCCATTTTTATGGTTGGAATCCAAAGTATATCCACAAAATGCTCCTTGTGAGGTACCGATTACTGTTGGGCTTTTGGGAAGGGGTCAGAGTGTGAGGGCTCCAACATGGCATTATGGGAAGGGACAGAAACATAACGTAGTGTCTAGATGAAGGGAATGGATCATGGAGGAACGTTTTTCGGGAATGTATCTGGTTCCTAGCCCCCTCCTTTCTGTCTCTTTCTTTTTCTCTCTTATGTTCAGACTGCCATGAATTTAGCAGTTTTCCTTTGCCATGCCCTTTTGCCATGATGCTTCTGCTACATTATGGCCTAAAACCAATGGAGCCAGCCAACTATGGACTGGTTTTCTGAAATGATGAGCCAAAATAAGTCATTCCTCCTCTAATAGGTTTGCGTATACTCTGACTAACACAGCCACGGCAAAAATTTATAAACTATTGTCCCCTTGTCAGTCTATGAGAGCTTATACTCTGTAGAGATCACACAAGATCCAAAAAAGTCTTGTGCTTGGGCAATAAACTCATATACTGGTAAAAGAATAATACCTTCCTTACATATTTTACCTTTCATTTTAATTTTTTGGTATCTTCCCAGGAATAAAGAATTGAAGATCCTAGGCCTTTAGCTTTAGGGCCTTGACAACATTTTATTATAATGTGCTTCTTAGATGTGCTTATAAATAACTTACACGAAGGTTTCCTTTTTCTCAAATTGGCAAAGTCCTGGTCAGATGATTGGTCAGGTTGGCTGGATCAGTCACAATTGCATCCATGACTGCTTTTGCTATATACAGTGCAAAATGTCGTGCAGGCCCATGTTCAGTTCTCCAACATTCATTCTCATTCATTCTCGTTTTCTTCTTCTCCCTCTCCCTCTTGCCTATCTAACCTCATGTCACCCCGTACGTTGTCAAGTATACTTTGGGATCTCTATTAGCATCATGATCTACTGTGTCTGAATTCACAGCTCTCACTAACACTGCTACCCATTTCCTAAAGTATTATTACAGCTGGCTTCAGGCCATTTCTTCAGCTATATTATGTAGAACTAGGCAGAATTGCACATGCTCCTAACTATCTAGACTGCAAACACTTGAGAGGTGGAGGGTGCATGTGTTTGTTCCCTGCAGTACATTACACAGGCTCTCAATGAATAACACAATCCACCCATGCAAATATATTAAAAAGAAAGCATTCCTTCCTCAGGGAGATGCTTCTTGGCATGATCCATGTATCTGAATTCAAACTTTTATCAATACAAAAGAGAACAGCCATTTCTAGAGGAAGCTAGATCAATACCAGATCTATGTCATGTTATCTACTAAACATCTAACCTTCTACAGGGTTATGAACAACCTGTATGCAACAACTTGACATTTTCAGTCTATGATGCCTCCATTCAAAGCCTACCTCCTCTGACTGTGGCATAGGTAGTTAGTAGCAGAAATCAAAAGAAATACCATGAGCCCATGGTTTGTTCGCAATAAGTAGCACCATGCTGATTTCACAAAACAAAAACCAAAACAAAACTTAGACACAAAGTAAAGATAACTTAAAAGAAAGTTTGTTAGTTCATGCATCCAAGCAAACTACGATGACAAACTCAAGCATACTATGAATAAGTGAAAGAATGATATCAGAAAAAAAATATGTAATCTGTTTTTCTGACAAAGCAATGTAAAATTACTCACATGTTCAGTAGTATCATCAAATTCCCACTGATTGAGATTATGAAGGTTGGGGGGAAACAAAATGAAAAGAAATGAAGAGAAATCTATTGCTTTATAAAGGCAACTTTGCCTTCCTTTGACTTAAAAAGAAGGAGAATTAAGTAACTGAAACTGTATACACAATAAAATTTCCAAGGATATAAGTTTGCTATGATGTAGCCAACCTCATGTACAAATGTACAATTGGGACATAAAATTAAATAGGCTATGTTATAGCTGCTAATAAAACCAGCTATATATATATATATATATATATATATATATATGATCCACAGAAATACAGAAATCAATGAGGTATATCACAAAGCTAATGCTTGTAATCATATCCTATTTTATGATATTTATTTTGACTTATTTCATGAGTTATGTACTTTACGCTACTATTTAGGTTAGTATCTTTCATTTTATTGAAATTGTATATCCCCAATGAAGATTTGTGCTCTCTAATGAAGTTTTAATGAATAGCCAAAGAGAACAAATGAGATGGGAAGGGAAAACAGGAAAATCAGCAATTAAAAAAGCCAAAGTAGAAGAGAAAAATAAAGAAGAGGTACAGCTGAAATTTAATACAGTTGGCATTATCTAAGGCCAGTAATAAAAACACCTCACACGGGAAGAATTACAGACAGGCTTACTGTTTTGTAATGCAAACTATCCAATAACCAAGGAAAGATATGTAAGCAAGATGGCCATGTTATTTTCATTTTCATAATTGCAGACTGACAAAGTAAAATGTAGCAAATGTATAAGAATTTTCATTTTATAAAGCAATACACAATAAAAACATAAAAATCACAGTCAGGGTGCCTTTCTGATTTCAAAGGGACACTGGGACTCTCCAGCTCCATGTACAGAAGTGGTCTTCAAACCATGGACAGGCAGCTAGATTTGGGGTGGGTAAAGGATGCGTGTAACTAGAATGTTTCAGAACTGAAGCAGCATAAGCTTGATTTACATAAAGACTTTAATGCTAAATATTCTTCTTAGCATCCCAGGGATATTTATTGCCCTTATATTTTCAGAGAGAAAAAATAATGCAAAATTGGGCAACCTGTTGTTGTCGTTTAACTTTCCTCATGGTCCTTTCTACTTCCACACCGAAGTGAAAGCGTTTTCTCCACTCCCATCTCTTTTTGCTCAACCATCAGTGTGCTTCACAGGCAAAGCACTTCAGTGTTCACAATACCCAGTACGCTTTATGCCAAAGCGGGAAGCTAATTCACAGCTTACATGTAGCTTCCAGCATGGCGTTACAACTTAAGACTCGTTCTTTTCCTTTCAGGAAAATATGTGGAATACACATGTATTATATGATTGTCTTTGAATTACCTCCAATTTAGGAAGAAACATTGAACACTTCAATGGTTTGTTTTAAAAGCCTGGTCACAAAACCAAGTTGTGAAATTAAAATTATGAAACATAGCACTAATAACAAAAGAATTTTTCAGATACCCAACTATTCATCATTATTTTTCTCAACTTGGCTCAACACAGAGGATCCCATTTATCCTGTGGGAAATTTTAATTTTTGGTATCATTGAGATTATGTTCATTTTCCAGGATCTGAAACAGAAGCTTCCAATAAATATGTAATTTGGTGAACTACGACACAAAATACACCCTGGGTATCTTTCTCTTAATCAAAATGTCAGCTAGTTTTTAAGAAAAAAAAATACATATCCTCTCTTCTGCTTAAAAATTTAAAAATAAATAAATAATGTCAGTTCTTGAGTGGAAATAAATCACACATTGAAAAATTCATTTAATTCCAGACAGTTTTACTAGGACAGGAAGCAGATCCTATCAGCAAAATCAGCATTGGGAAATTCTTCCTTTTGATTAAGTCAGTTTTCCTTAAGAAAGGCAATTTTAGGTTGCTTTGGAAAGAGCAGGATAGCTGTATTTTCAAAAAAGGAGTGCCATGTTTTTAATCAGATGGGGGGCCCACCTCAAAGTATAGACCAGCATGAACCCATCATTGTGCAACAGCAGAAATAGCCAAGGTTGGAAACTTACCTGTGCATCAGCCAGCATCACGTCCTTCAGCATGGGCTGGCCCTTGGGCTCCCCGTTTTCCATCCTCACGTAGTGCACCTGGTATCCTCTGATCTGGCCATGCTGTTTATTGGGCACCGGTGAGCGCCATGAGACTTTCACAGATGTTGAGTTGACAGCCTCTACCTCGACTTTGCGAGGAGGACCGCTAGGAACTGGAACAACATCATCGGATAAAAGAAAATTACAGGCACTCGTCCCACCCAGTCAGAGCATTTTCTTTACTTAAAAATGGGTAGACCCACTATGTTTCCTTTGAAGAATACAAACATTTTCAACCACTGAAAATGCTCAACCAATCTGCTCTACCTTTTAAGAAAAGATCAAAAAACATGACCAATGCAAAAAAACAAAATGGAAGAAAAAAAGAGTATCAGAGAAATAGAAAAACATGTAAAAAAATGTACAAAAGCCAAGGAGGATGCTTTGAGGCTCAAAGCATTAAAGCACAAAGAGATATTGCATTGAAATAATAACAAAAACTGATTGTTGATTGCCATGTGTTTTTAAAGGTCTCTTTTTAAACAGCAGAATAAAAAGATTCTTGATTATATGCATTGTCTTCTCTTTTTTTTCCTCATATCAAAGGTATTCCATACAACAGATGCCAAAAACGGAAATGGTGAGCATCAGTGTCTTTGAAATATGCAAGACAAAAAGGCAACAAGAAGAAAAGAAGGCAGTTTTTGCAAGTTAACTTCAAAATGTAAAAGAAGTGAATATAAAAAGCCAAGAAAAACACAGAAGACTTTGGTCGGTTCTACAGAGAAGGGCTGGAGAGTGAGGCCATTGGAGTGTCCTTCCAATGGCAAGAGATTGGGGGAAAATGCTCGGGATGTAGCAAGACAGGCCTTTGGCAAAAATACTGGAGTCACAGCAGTGCTGGATAAGAAGATGAGCAGAGAAAAGTGGACAGCGTTTAGCCTATAAAAAGACAGCAGACCAGGATTGGCAGAAGGGTGCAAACTGATGGAGCGGAGGCAACATACCATCTTCATCGGTTCGAATTAACACGGACAAGCTCTCGGGGCCAGGGCCGACATCTGTGTGGGCAGTCACAGTGATCCGGTACTCAGTCCATTTTTCCAGCTGTTCCAAAAGGTACTTGGTAGTATCCGAAGGAATTCCCAAAACTTCATGCGGCTTGTCGTCTTCCCCATCTGCTGCCGTGTACTTGATGGAGTATTCGGTGATAATGCCATTCTGCTTTTCCACTGGTGGAGGCTGCCAACTTACCAAAATACTAGTGGAACTTGGGCTGGTACAACTAATGTCTTGAGGAGGAGCTGACGGCTCTTATTTTGGTAGTGAGTTAAAGGAGGATTTGAGTGAAAGGACAGGAGTGGTTGGAAAAAAAATGATAAAACAAAAGAAAAGGCAAAAATAAATAAACGAACAACAAGGGCAACAAAATAAAAATAAGGCTTAGAAACTTAAAATTTTAAGGACACATTTATGTACCTTGGCTTAGTAACATGAATAAATCAAAGGAATGAACAAATGACCGAAAATAATTGTTAAATAATGGGTGGGGGGAATGTGTGAAAATGAAACTTTGAGATAACCGAGCCTCAAATAAAGTTACCTACCTGTGATTTAAATTCTTCTGCTAAAACAACCCCTCAGCATTTCCCACCCGCCCCCTGTCATACTGCCTGTGTGGCCCCACAAAGCTACAAATAATGCTAGTTTTTGTCTTCAAATTGAGAATCTGATGATGAGGCACAGATGCATTTTACATTTTCATTTCTACATTCTAGAATGAGGACAATTCATCCACAGAATTGTGCACTGTGGAAACTTGCAATGACTGCTACATGCCCTTCCACCACTTCTAACTGAAAAAGTAAATGAAAGCCCACCAAACACAAAAGGGTGTGCCCTATCTGCAAAGCACCCTGCCTGACCAGCTTTAATCAGGGACATTAACCTAACATAGCCTGTAGTCTCAATACAGTGAGCATGCAGAGTCAGTAAAGAATGAGATGCATATTCCAAGGTTTACCTACCCGAGGGTAATGTCAGGCTTGTTGCTTTTGACTGTAACATATACTTACCCTATGTCAGCTTTCAGCATATTTATTATAACTCTTCTTGAGACATCATTGCTAAAGAATTAGAGCCCACCAGCAAATTTTGGTAAAATCAGTAATAAAATTATCTAACCCTTACAAAATGTCAACATAACCATTAAAAAGTACTATTTTAAAAGAGAGCCCAAGAACCAAGAGGAGGTATGATTTATGTGCAAAAGCTTGTTGTCTGTGCATAATTATGGACACAAAGCATGCCTACAAAAGAATTAAAAGATAAACTTTCATAGTGCCCATTATAAACTAGTCAGCTTCTGACCAATGATTTTCTATCAAATTAACCAACTATATCATTACTTGAAAAAATTACAACCCCATAAAAATCAACGCAACTATCAATATGACTTTTTAGTTAATAGCATGTGTTCCTAAAGAAGAACAAATGAGAGGAGTAAGATACACAAATACATATATATGTATATATTTGTGAAGTGATATATATGGTAGCATTAATGAAATAATCCTAAATTTTATATTTGAGTATCGCTTACACTACATTAGAGTTTTTTGGTTTTCTGTTCTTGTTTATTCTTTTGATATGGGAGTTTCACTGTGCTGCCCAGGAAAATCCCGAACTCCCAGCCCCAAGTGATCCTCTCATCTCAGCCTTCAGAGTACCCTGCATACAGCCACTCACTACTGCACCTGGTGACTTTGGAAATCTTCACATTTGTGTCTAGTGCATCAAATTGTTTTGTTTCTCTTAGTTGACATAGCTTGAGCTCATCATTATAGTCAATCAGAATGAAAAAATTCACTGCATTGACAAAACACAAAATTCTTATAGGACATCCTTATAAATTTGAAGGTTTGCAAAATCAATAGAATCAATTTTACTGATTTTAACTAGAGGTTTTTATATCTTGAATTATAAAGCTATTTTATACATATATATATTCATCAACATTCATAATAAGTTGAGTTGCTCATATGACAGCAAGGTATCATTTGTAATTCTCATTTTAATTTTATCTTTATTAGACCACTACCTTCAGACTTTCTGTTCTAGGAGAAAATATTCAACACTGCTTGAAATTTTTCACTTTAATTGAGTAGATAACTTTTGATGTGATTATAAAATGTCCATTACATGTTAGGCATGTATTCATTTTTTAAAGTTTGTAAACTAGACAAAATATACTGTTGAAGTATGTAATATATTTTAACTAAATGTCTTATTTTAGAAGAATTAACTTCTATGGTATTACTCATTAGCCTTCCTGGAATTTAAAGCAAACATACAGAAAATACATCAATTTACATGCTTTAATTTTTACAGGAAAGGAACTTTTATGGGAAAAAGCTATAACCGCTAATGGACTAGGAAACAACATCTTAATTTCATATGAATAATCACATTTTAATTAAAACAGAATATAAATTTTATCATCAAAAGCTGTGGAAAACCAACTTCCTATAGAAAATGAAATGTCAAAAAGATCATATATATGAAAGGAAATTAATGTTTTAAAAGTATAAATTTCATGTTTTTTGATAGATCTAGATAGGAAGTCAACAAGGGATCATCCTGACAAAATGCAATGTATCCATGGTATTTATATCTGCTGAGAATAGTGCTATGTCTAAAGCACAGGTAACACACAAATCACTAAAGATGTAAAACTCTTCAAGGTAAATAGCTATCTGTAGACTACAGATATTAATTATTAAATAGTGAAGAATAGTATTTATTGTAAGTTACCCATCCTACCCATCAAAACCAGTTTCCTATACAATATCTTATGTAAAAGAAAATCTGTCCTGGGCATAAAATATCCCCATTATAACAAACACAATTATGCTTAAGGGCAAAGTTCCAAAAGGAAATCGAATGTGAGGAAAGAAAGTACAATTTAGGGTTGTAAATGTGCTTGTGAGTACTCCATCATCTTAAAATGGTCCAAATGCAGATCTCCTGTGAACGTTCCTTGTTTCCATATGTACTACTTCAGAGTTAGTAACAAATGAAACATGGGGACTGAGCTTTTGTTCCCTGAGCAGGAACAGATGTGAAACAAAGACTTGTTTATAGAAAAATTAAAGCCTAAATGCTTTAAAAACATACATATTTTGTCTTTCACTGCCTTTTCATTTGCCACGCCCTCCTCAAACCACACTGTAGTATTTCTGATACGAATTTTTCCTGATAGCTTTGTAATTTGTGATTGAACTGCCTTCACCTGCTTTTCACCTGTGAAGGTACGCTGACTTCTTTGAAAGACTTTCGATTTAGGAAATGGAAAAATGGGCTTTGTTATTTGGACCATATTTGAAAACTGCCAAGGTTAGGGTTGTGATCCGATCCCCCAAGTGAGATGCTTTCTGGTATCCAGATTCTGGACCAGTTAGCGCATCGGTGAGTTTGTTTGTGGAGATGAAAACAGAGACATCTCCAAGTTTAAAAAGGGCAGAAAGCAAGCACAGAGAGACACCTACTTGATTGCATGGTTCTAGCTGATATTTCAGCTGTAGAAGCACCCAGGCCTTGTGGAGAGCGTGCAGCCAGCCGGAAGTAGTACAGGCTGTTTGGTTTCAGTCCTTGCAGCCTGTATGATGTCCCTGGCTCAATAGTAATTCGTTGCTGTAACAAGAGAATTTGGTTGTCTTCATTAACATTTATGAAAATATCTTTAAGTCATATTGTGTTACATCAGATTTCTGTCACTAGAACCATAAAGTTATCAAAATATCATAGAATCAACAGTGAGATCAAAAACTCAACTAGGAAGATCATGTAATAAAAATATCACAGTTTAAAAAGAAAGTTTCTATAGAAGACAGCATAACTAGCAATAAGGGAAACCAGAAGTTATGATGTTCACAAAGTTGTCGAAATGCATCAGATTACAGTGAGACTGAGAAATCTACCCTCATGAAATGTTCCACCCTAAAGGTGCATCTGTTGCTATGACAGAAAGTGATACCTACCCCTGGTACTAGAATATAGCAAACATGCACGATCTCATTTATACAGACATCTAGTTCACTTCTCATGACCTTATGCAATCAGATCAGGGGCAAAGAAAATATGACTAGAAGTAATTAACAGCAATTAACATACAATTATCAAGAAATTGGAACCAAAGAGATATGAAATTGCCAATTTTTTCATGTAAAAATCTCATGTTAGTCATTGAGGAAAGTGGAAAAATGTCTATATATCAGTACCATTAATCTCAGCTCATTTAAGCTGACTTGACAATTTCCTTCTTCCTTGTAAATACAGAATATACAATAATTAACTCACAAACTTCTACAACTTTTAACACTCTAAAATACTTTGTTTCATCAAATGTTGTAAGTTATATATGCTTGAAATGTTCCATTTTCATGTGAGTAAAAGTATAACTGTCCACAGACAATCAGTCTTGCCTTGAATATTATCCTGTACTAAATCTTAAAATGCAAGCAAATATGTTACCTAATAATCGTGTAAATAATTATACAGCTTTTTATCAAATATCAGTGAGTTTGTTTGTGGAGATGAGTGCAGAGATATCACACAAACAAAACAATCAGAGATAAAACAAATATACATAAAGCTAAAGAAAAGATCCCTAAAGTGTTCTGGTTTACAAATTTAAAAATTCTCAAAAGTTTTATCAAATTAAGAAAATAATTATCTGGATAAATAATTTTAAAGCATAGCAGATATCCTGACCTTCCAACATCCATAGTATTCTTAAATGTTTGTCATTTTTCTTGACTGTATTTGCTTACTATAGTTTGATGGTTTAATGATGATTTATGGTATACGAAAAGCACAAAGTCCTCAAGCTGCACTATGAAGACACGTCTTCATTACAATTATGTAATTTTAAAGGTGTAATTTATGCTGGCTTTATTAGCTAATTCTAAATGCATTCAATTTAAAACTTTCCCTTCTGAGATTTTGCTTAATGCAGACAGATAAAATAGAAGTTTATAAGAATCTTTTAATTTGTTTTTTTTTTTTTTTTTTTTTTTGGTGGTACTGGGGATCAAACTAAGGACCTTGCACTTGCCAGGCAGGTGCTTATTCCACTGAGCTATATCCCCAGCCTAAGAATGTTTTAATTTGTTATATCATTCAAAATGATATACCATAAGTTAGTTTATAAGTAGTTCATTTAATAGATGAGTGTTTAAATTAAGAAGGGACTCCTTTTTAGAATAAAGAAATTATTCTGCTTTTCAAAGCTCTATTTAGGTAATGAATTATGAGACATATAATAAAATGACTGGCATGGATCAAATTTTCAAATTTAGTTCCACTAACACCTTTTGTACTACTATTGCCTATTGAGTTCCACAAAAACAAAGGAAATACATTATTTATATTTCTATATACTTATTGTGACAATGTTCAACCTTGATATCAATTTCTGCCATTTATTCAAAATACAACTCAGGAGGGATTAGATCATAATGGCTAAGAACAGACTTTGCAAACTGTGTAGATTTAAATCTATATTTGCCCATTGGTAGTGGAAGACTGGGAAAATTACTAAAGTTTTGTATCATTTCTTACTGTGGAATTGAATGATAACAGGTCATCTCAATGCTTTCTAAGGATTACATGAATTCACACATGTGAAACTATTACAACAGTGCCTGACAATGTATCTGTTATGATGACTTTCATTTCCATGCCTTCTATAATCTTGTTACTTTATTTGCTTAAAGCACTATCCCTTAATGTATATTCACATTCTCATCCACTTTAATATGTCCATAAATATTTGCTATTTGCATCTTCCTCTACAACCACTGTAGACAAGTTCACTTGCCAATGACTTCTACTGGCATATAGGACTCAGTCACATGTCACCAAGTCTGCAAGTGTTGGTGTGTCTGTTCTTCTACAATTTCATAGTTCTATAACCTGAAACAGAAATCTGAATAGAAAGGTGCATCAACGGATGCAACAGTTTATAGTTTTGTTTTATTTTTTCCTAAAGTCTCCATATAAACCATTCTGTTATTTTTCAGTTGAGAGGATGCTATTCTTCCTTTGACGAATAGCATTTTCAACCAAGTTCCTCTGTAAGTGTCTGAGTGAGGATTTAGTTAAGTTCACAGATGTAAAGCGATAGTCCACTATGATGAATGGCAGTGAGGGTGAGCAGCATGCTCTTACCTCCTCTCCATGCTCCCCATCTTTGTAGACTAGTTCATAGCTGGCGATGGTGTCAGAACGTGGAGGTGTCCAAGAAAGCAAAATACTTGTTTCAGATTCTGGTTCTGCTTTGAAGTTTAATGGCTGCCCTGGTACTAAAAACAAGGAGGCAGAGGATTGAATTCACCATTATCATGTTCGCAAAGTTTTCCATTGGCATACCCATTTAATCCTCTAGAGCATGCATACACAGCTCAGCTCAGCAGGCAACTAGGTTCCCCAGGTTATCCAAATTAACCTCTTTGCATTTAACCCATTACTTTCTCTTCCAAAACCCAAGAACAATGTGACAAATACTCCTTTTGTCCTAGACACAAGATGAAGTAGAATCAGTAAGTACATGATGTGTGTATGTCTCTGAATTCAATATTAAAGAAAATAAAATTACACTAACAAATACTAAATGCAGAAAAGCTATTGCTATTTACAACTGCATGGAAACTTATTCTCTTCCATTACACAATATATTCAGAATCTTGTCCACTTAAGGCTTTGAAATCCCACCTTTATGCCATTAGTAGACTACATAGGCAATCAGACTCGCCTAGCATTTTTTCTTACCAGTCCATATTTTGAAAAAGAGTTGCAAAAAGAGAGAGCACCTCTATTATCTGTAAATAGCCACTTCTAATTTCAAAATTACCTTAGATTAATGTGCCAGGCTTCAGGTAATATTTTCCCTAGTGGTATGGAACTAATCTACTGCATAAATTAAGGAGTTTGTAAGATACACTTAATGTCAGAAATATGGTAACAATCAAAGTAATCTATATTAGTAGTCTCATGTAAATCATACAAACCACCCAGTGAGTGATTTCAAAAAACCATCTATTAGATGTAGTAAACAAAAGGAATTCTACACAGTGTAAAACATTTACTCAAATGACTTCTACGAACCTAAACTTCCCGGTCAATACCTAATTCTGTTAGTTTCCCTCTATCTATTAGACACAAAACTGCCGCACGCCAAAAGTGTAACTGGAACACCTACTCGTAAATTCTTCTTGGCCAGTGTCTGCTCTGATTAGCTGGCATCCATGCCTTGTCGTTTGTTAAACAATTTAGCCATTATCAAGATATTATGTTATGTGTCAATGTAATAAACCTGAACGTATATTCTCTCACAATCTGACATGAGAATGCCGTACCCATTACAAAACAAACAAACCACTAATACTTCACACCAGAAGAGAATGACCTCCCAAATTATGCCAAATTATGTTTTTGGCAACTTGAGTGTAAACATTATAAAACACATCTAAATCAAAATATAGCTGATAACTTTAAAATAATGAGAGAATCATTTTCACAAGAAGACTTTGAGATATAAAAGATACCATTCTTTCTCTTTTTAAAATCATCTCTCTGTGGTGATGAATATGGAAATTTAATAAATATCCTTTGCTTAAAATAAAATTGAAAGTCTACAGGGCTCTTCAAGAGTGGCATTTCTAGGGTCTCTAATGATCAGCTGAATCCTCTATTTGTCAGGCTCTGCCACTGTGTGTCTGTTGTGTGTGCACATGTGCGTGCCTGCGTGCCTGCGTGAGCCTGCCCCATTCATGCTTGGATCCGTGCTTAAGGCCACAAATAATCAGTGCTTCATATTCCCTGTTGCCTTCACCATCACCTTTTCCCTTTCTTATTTTATCACACACTTTGAAATCTCATTAGTATAATGCTTCCAGGAACCTACTTTCTGAATGAGGCATCAATTTTTGTTTTCCAGTACCTGCCCCACGGCTAACCTAGCACAATCATTCATTCAGATGGCGACACAAAGATGGAGAAGAAAAAAAAGATCCAGGAACAAGAGAAGGGGGAAGTGAGGGGAATAAAAACAAAGGGGTAAACCACAAAGGAAAGGAAAATCGCACTGTTTCTAAACACCAAACGCGCTGGCAAGAGAAACAACGGGAGCCGGGAATAATAAGACGTAAATATTACCATTCGTCTAATACTTAGATCATGAAAAGGTCTCTCAGCCTAAAAAATACACACATGCCTGTGTGGAAAGTCACTCCTTTTTCTCTATTTGTATTACCTTCTTCCATTTCTCTAATTTTAACAAGTCTGGGAAAGAAGAAAGTCTGCGAAGACTCTCGCCTCCAACCGAACTGGAACGCAGTATTGTCAAGAACTAGAAACACGTGCTGGGTGTGGTGGCGCACGCCTGTCATACCAACACTCGGGAGGCTGAGGCAGGAGGATCACTGTGAGTTCAAGGCCCACTTGGTTTGCAAAGTGAGTTCATGGCCAACCTGAGCTGGATAGTGAAACCCTGTCTCAAAAGAGGCAAGAAAAGAGAAAAAAAGGACCTAGAAACACGGCAAATGTTAAAGGGCTGCCATCAGGATAACACCTGCTTGTTACCCATCTCTTCCCTGCTTAAGGGTAATAATAAATAGACACTGATTGAAAACACGTTTGAAACCAAAGAAACTTTTTCTTAAACTGTTTCCCTTTTGCTTTTAATTTTTCTTGAGCAAATATCCAAGTTGGTCTCAGTGCTTCATTCTTGTTTATTGAAGTGAAACACAAGCTTTGGCTGATCTTCGAATTCTCTTTGGTTTTATTATGATTCCCTCTCCCTCTAAATAATGGACTAAAGAGACAGATAGGTCAAAGTCTCAGAGGGCACAGTGCTGTTTAGGCAAACAGAGTCTTAGGTAGATGGCAGCGGTAAGAGTCCTTGTGTAATATGTAGGGAATCCTGTCCTCCTTTTCTTCCAGTCTCCTTTATAAATGGCAGAGAAGAAAAATCATTACTAGACTGTAAACTTGCAGTGAAATACAGATGTGTAGATGTATCAGACCAGTGACAAGATGAGTGAGGATACTACAGGGCCTCCTGCCATCAGGGGAGGGATAGCCCCCCCCCCAAAGAAAGGGCGGGTTAAATTTAGTGCCACCAGATTACTGCTTTATAGAATGTAGGCCCAGCTTTTTACCATAGCTGATTCTTTCATCAGAAGTTGCAAAGGATCTTCTGGGTAAATTCTCTCAATGTTCAATGATTGCAAATGAATTGTATTAAAAAACACAGGGTGGGTAAAAGTGTTCTTATAGGTTAAATTCAGCATAAGGACTGATATTTTAAATTATAACAAACATGGGTTCAGGGTGCTAGTATTCAGAGTTCCTTGGTGTCTAAAATACTACCCAAGACATAAGATTCTCAGGGATCATTTTCTTGTGTTTGAAACAGCCACCATGAAGCTGAAGGAAAATAAAAAGGGGTACAAAATAAATGCATGTATCTTTACATTCCCAAATATAGTAATCCTGATGTTCATAAACTGTGCATAAACAAAACATTTTAGAGGACGGAAGTCTGTCATAAACGCTTTTTCAGGGCGTCCTTTCAGAACCATAGGCCCTTTCATCATCTGTCAGTGGAGTTTTACACAGAACACTGTGTCTTCAGTGTTTCTAATTTACACTTAGAGTCATGCTTTTTTCCATGTATAGTCACTTTAATTTATATTGATTTGTACATGTAACCATATAAACATTAACCTGTATACACACATACAATGCTCTCCCAGTCTTTATGTCTTGCATGTTCTATTGAAACGCTTCACTAACTAGTTATCTGTGTACACATATGTTCTTCAAGAGCTTTTTCAATGTTGCAATATTTCTATTACCAATGAATGAAACATCAATTATGAGAATATCTGAAATTCTCACAATTCAAGGCCAAATAAAAAAATATACATCTAGAACTTTAAGCACAACCTTTCCACAGGAAAAACTGAGATGTGAGAGTACTACCTACCAAATTTACTACCCAATAAAGGAAGCAGAAATGAAGTACAAAAGTGCAGCACAAGATTCTATAAAGTTATATTTTAAAATATCCTTATAACCTGTAAAGTTATGTCCTTCTTGATTACTTATGTAATGTCCATAGGAAATAAAAAAAAATGAGCTACCAAGCCCTTAAAATGAAATTATAATCTCATCGATCAATGCCAATTATTTGAGTCTGAGTACAGCTATATTTTACATAGATATCTGAATGAGCTCAAAGATAGAGGAGGAAGAAAGTCTGACCAATGAAGGAAAAGCTTTAGGTAACTGAAATGCTAATATACTAGAACAAATCAATATTGGAGTAACATTTAAGGATATCTCTAAAAAGATAAAAATTGGCACATATTACACTGGTAAATTATCATTTCATCGTCCCATATTATGAATATGAAATATTATCAAAGATGCTAGAAAACCTATTATTAAACAATATTTTCACAGGATACATATTTTAAACTATATATTTCTAGCATTCTGATAAATGATAATAATAACAATAAGAGCAACAGTCAGAATTATGGTGATAATAAAACAAAACACACTTCAAACAAGAAGTCTGACTTGCAAGTGTCACAGATATATCATTGACAAAATAGGTACTTGATACATAAGCCTTTCCACAAATTGTACTGTCAGTTGCCATTAAATAAGTTAAATTTTATTACAGTTATATTTACATCCAGTGCTCCTTTACTCATTGCTGAAAGTGTGCAGAGAAAGCATTTAAATTGGCTTACAGTTTTGCTAATTGGAATGCAGATTTTCGAAACAAATTTGCTTCTATGGCCCTGGCATATACTAATACCATCATTAATAGTTCCAGAAAGCTAAAGCACAATATCTCTAAATGTTATAGTCGACATTTTAACACTTTCCATTTAACATTTTCCATTTCCCAGAATTTGTCAAAGTCAGTTCTTAAAAATACGTAAAATTGGTACCATATATTAGTTTTTATTTGATAAATATTTATATATAATTTTTTTAATCTTTTAAAGATCTATACTGTTAAGGAATGTCCCTATGTGCCAGTAGACTTTTCTCAAAAATCTATCAAATGGATAGAATAATTTAAGTCAGATATGCTTTCAGAAAAAGGCTCAGACAATGAGAGTAGGATTAAAGGTGTAAAATGCCTCCAGTTAGCATGAAAGCAACCAATTTTAATCAGTTATACTTAAGATGTAATTTGTCCCATTTCTTTAGCAGTTTGTGTTTTTTCTGTAAAATGCTGTTATCCAATCTCAATATTTTCTGTATAAAATGACTATTTTTCCCTTCACATGTTTTTTAAAAATCAGCACATTTTTCTAGGATGTTTTACAACCTGCATCTTCAAGGTAAACCGAGTTACATGTGACTGTTATACCTGAAGTTAGAGTTAAGCTAAAGGATGAAGATTGATCCATATTTCTAGCAAATAATCATGTAACCACATTTTTCCTATTTATAATAATTTAAGAATTAATATAGCTAACTGTGCTAATATCATAATCAAGGAGTTATACTCTTGATTTATGAAAATATAGGTCACATTTTTTCCAGAGAAATACAGATTTACATCAAGCCTTGATTTCTACCAACAAGTATGACAATTACCTTAGATAACCAAATTGATGACATCCATCTTAAGCTCACTTTGTTTCTAAGTACTAATTCTGTTGAATATGACTTGGACCCAAACTAGGAATATGTCAGAGAATGAAGGATAATAAAATTTAATGAGCACTTGTCAGGCACAAAAAACATCAAAATGCACATTTTTATGCATGCATAATTCATACATACTTACATGCATATATACTTTTGAACAGTATATTTTATATGCTTAGAAGAGATAAATTACATTGCAAATAATCATTTCCTTCAGTGTTCTACAACCTCGCTAAAGCAATATTTCATAATGGCTTGATGTTCTTATACAGCCCTGATGCTAAGAATTAACCAGTCAGCAAAAAATGAGCAGCTCAGCATAATTATACCAGCACATCATTGTATTTGGCTACTGTCCACTAACATCAAATGGCCTTTGTTAATTAAGCCTATAGAACAGATCAAATCCTTGTGCTATTCTGGAGGGTTTTCTTAGTCTACTGATCATGACAGGCCCAAGTCACTATGTCACTATATATATTCTCAATTGATGGATCTTAAAAGTCAACTATTATAAAAGGGTCTTGGGAATCTCTTAATGCAAAAAAGAGCCAAAACTAAATTGGAAACTATTCTAATATGTCCATGACCCATTCTTCTGAGTTTCTAAATTTTATCATTAGGCTAAAACAGACCTATCACACGTAGGGTGGACTACATTCACTCAATTGCTCCTTTCATGGTACTATCCTTGCTGAGTCATGAGTCAATGTTACATGATTTCCACTATGAATATGAAGATCAAAATAAACTCTATGTAAGCATCACATCTGTATTTTTGAGTAACCTGTGACTAAAGATACAAGTATATGTCACTTAATATTCTACATATGAAGATGCTTATAATTTTTAAGGATATATATGCTACTGGAAAGTGGAGAGAACAATTAGGAGCTGGGAATGAGTGGAGGGAAGCTAGGTCACTAGGGATGTGACCTTGAAGGGAATGCTAGGCCCCCAGTCACTTCCTCTTTTTCACTTCCTCTGGGTGCTTGCCACAGCCCATGTAGGGAGTAGCTTTGCTGCGCTGTAAACTTCATTACAGACCCTAGGGCAATGGCACCAGCTTACCAAGGACTGAAACCATGAGTCACAGTGAACCTTATTGTTTTGTTTTGTTTTTGGTCAGAGCGAGCAAAAGCTGATCTAACACAGGAAGTAATGCATCCAAGTAACCTGTTACAGAGCTACCCAATGGTAGCTTGTGGTTCAAAATGTAGTTATGCTAATTCTACACCAGGAATGTTAAAACAAAATCACAGCTCAAAAGTTAGAAAATCTTAAAATGGAATATAAGCTCCTATATACTTTCTTATCATCTTTTAGTGGTTATGAAGATGCTAAAATACTATCAGAAATGTTCTCAAACAGATGACCACTTTTAGTCCAGAAAAAGCTAGATCAAGAGTCACACTTTGTTACATTTTCCATGGAAAAGTGTTTATGGTAAAATTAGTCTACAGTATTTTCCTTCATATTAATGTAGCAAAGAAACCCAGAAAAAACTACAAATGCCAAATAGAGACACAGGTAATATTTAGTACAATTAAGGTGAAGAGTATAACTTGATAGTTCTCTTCTATATATTGTAATAGGGAAAATAATAAACCCATAAGCAAGTCAGAGATACCCACATAACAGGAGAAAAATCAAAGCAGACTAGCTGTAAATATGCTAAGCTCACTAATAGCAAAAACAAACAGAAAACATTCTAAATCAGAAAATCAAGGCCATGCCGTGAAAATGAGTCAATGAAGCACAGGCAGCACTGAAACCAGAAAATGGGCTGACACCTAGGAAAGTTCAATTGATTGCCAAAATGAGCAGCGAGTTACCCCTTTATGTTATAGATGCTGTCTCCAATGATACGATTCCTATGTATGCTGCCCAAATGCTAAAGAATAGTGCACGTTTATAAGGTCATAAAGTAAGTCAAACAAGTAGCTCTCTGATACTTGAAAATAAACTTTAGAAGATGCTATTTGATACTCCCAGCCCAAGTCAAAACTGATTACTCTGAATCAATTATCTAAGAGATTCTACACACTCCTATGAAAACAAAGGGCCAGCATCATTTTCCTTATAAAATAGTTTACTCTTTGCTCTAGCATCACCTTGTAAAATAAGTCAATCAGGCTCCAATGTTTGATCTGAGATCTCAACAACTATCTTTCTTCATCCATTGAAGCTATACAAAGAAAAATACAAATCCAAGCCATTCTGAGAATATTTTTAAGGAAGTAGTGTCCTGGTAAATGAAAGCCCTAATGACTGAGCCCCTTTTAATATTTTAGTTTTAGCTTTACCTTGAACCATCCAATATTATTCAAATGAAATATCTTCCTGAGACCACCCTGCCAGAGCCACTGGTACAAAGCCCACCATTCTGATCTCTAAACTGCTCCAAAGCAGAAACATTTCCCTACCTCATGAAGAAAAGCCTTCAAGTAATTCTTGTGTAAGTTTTTTTTTTTATCATAACAAAAGGGTCCTACCAATAGATGTCTGCCTAAAGTGGTTATTTAGTATTTCAGATGACTGTCTATTCCTTTTCCGAAGGCTTCACAACACTCTTCAATTTGAAGTCCTAAATCTCAAAAATTAGTTTATGCTATCTTGTTGCTCCTTTATTTCTGCGCTTTCTACCTCCTAGTCCCACCCTCCCTCTCTTCCTGCCCTACTCGCCCTCCTGAACTGAACTTACCTCCCGTCTGAGTGATGACTTGTATGTCACTGGAAAGAGGACCATCTCCAATTGAGGTAAAAGCCAGGACTTTGACAGAGTATGTTTTTTGGGGCACTAAATTGCCTATAGTAGTGATTTGGCTGTCAGCTACATTGTGTTTCATCCAGTTGTTCACATGCTGAGTAGGATCCATTGTATAATAAACTCTGTACCCTTGGATCTGTCCGTTTGGCTCCTCGGGTTCCTTCCACTGTACCAAAATGGTGGTAGAGCTCAGCATCCGCGCCTGGACATCCCTTGGGGCGCTAGATGGCGCTTGCTCTGAGGTCTGCGTCAGCACAGGCTCACTGGGAGGCCCTCGCCCAATGTTGTTGACAGCAACCACCCTGAATTCATAATCCGAGTAGGGACTGAGTCCAGCAACACTGTAACGTGTGGTTGCCACCCCATCGATTTCTTTGTATGGTTCCTCAGAATTTTTGGGTTTATGCTGGATGATGTAGTAAGAGACAGGCTCGGGGTTCCCAGAGTCCCATGTCAGGGTGATGCTTGTGGCTGTGCTCTCAGTCACCACTGGAGTTCCTGGAGGCTTGGGTAAGGCTTGGAGGAGGGAAAAAGGAAAGGAAAGAAACATAACTACCCATCCTCTCCACAAGGCTCCAAGTGATAAATTGTCTTTGAGAACTACAGGGTTGCGAATCTACTGATAATTAGATGAAATAAAAGCAAAGGATAGTTTTCTAAGTGATTAAAAAGCACAGAAAAACTTCCAGAGTTGGTCCAAATCTCATTTTTCTAGAAAAGTTTGAGAATATACATTTTGGGCTTACGCCTTTCTCCACCATGTATTAGCTAAGCAATCCTGGAGGCATTCTTTAACTTCTCTTTCCTCTAGTTTCCTCATGTGAAGAATAGAAAGCTGCATTGCTAGGGTTGTATTGTACAGCTGAGTAACTACATCGTATGGGTTTCCAGGGCAGATTCATGAGCTAATCTAGTAGTGCTCTTAAGACTGCATCTGGCACTCTCAAGAAACAGTAGCTAAAACTATTACTATTTTTATACCAAAATTTTGGCCACTTAGTCTCTCATTCAACAAATAAACGATATAACTAAATCTCAGTAAGCACACACACAAAAAAAACTTCTGAATATCTTACAATGGAATCAGATTATTAAGAACAAATACCAGTTCAAACACATAAAAATTACAAAACACTTCTTATAAATAATTTAATCAAGAATTGTAAGAGAGTTGGAGTGGAGTGCTTGTCTGGCACACAAGGGGTCCTGGATTCAAACACAAAGAAACAAAAGAATCTTAAGGCTAAAAATTAATAATTGCGTATCACTGTTTTATTGTTTAAAAAAAGGAAGTAGCAAAGACATTTTTACAAATCATTTTCTAAAGCATTTTATTGTCAGTAATACTAAAAATTCTTTATTCTGTATCAGATATATCTGACATGATAGCAACTTGACAAACATTTGCATTTAAATCACTTATTTTAGAAGGCAACTCCCTCTTTTCAGCAGAACACAACTCCAAATGATCCTGTGATGATACAAATCATCTATATTGGTGACCTCTCATTTCATTGCCTTGCTGCAGACAGTGATTCTAAAAAGGGGAATTCTGTTTGCTGTGCTTTCAGAGAAAATCCAAAAGGTAACATTCGTATTACTGGGATAGTATCTCTGTTTTCTTTTCAATATAAAGGCAAAAACTATAATACTCTGTGGAATGGTAGCTTCCCAGTAGCGTCAAACTTGAACTTTATGCTCAGTGCACTATTCTCAATATCAAGATCTACCTGGCACTAAGTTATGAATGAGAACTGGCAAAGGGCTGACTGAGTCGGTCAGTATCCACTCCCTTCACCCTCTTCAAACTCTTAATTTTGATTAGTTTTGATCTTTTGCCTTCAAAATTCACCCTCATGCTTGCTATTTTTTTAAGGCAGAAAAGATACTGAGGAGATAAGCATCAGGAAAGCCAAGGTGCTGCAGTGTAGGGGACAGCAGCTTAACGCAGCTCTTGCTTTTGAATTCCTGAAGGTCTTCAGTAAACCTTCAAATATTTGAAGCTCGAGTGGTTATTATGAAGGGAGGTGAATTCATATTTGCATATCACTCTAAGAACTATAGAATGACAATATTTGACCAGGGGAGTTTACTAAAAATAATAATACAGAGACATTTGTTCAAATACTCTGGCCTGACATTTTTCAAAGAAGTGGGTGATTCAGATTTCCCAAAAGTGTCTGCCTGAACTTTCAAGGCAAATAAAAATATTGCTAATTAAAATTTCATTTACTGATATTTAGCTGACATTATTAGGTTCACAAAAGCACATTTATTGTATATGTTTTATATCTGTAGTGGACAGATAAGTACTGTACATTTACTATTTTAAGAATAGGCAATACATTATGTTAAATAACAATAACTATAAATGTTGATACTACGCACTAGGTTCTGATGTCATATTATTGACTTTACATGGCATATATTTGGTGTATATGCTCGTTGGAGATACAATGAAAATTGTAACATGTATGTTGCATTTTCGAATGTTTGCCACCTACGAAGGGAGGTAATTTGTGTTTATTTTGCAATAACAACTATAGACATTTGCAGAAAAATAAGTCATCCTTGGTCTGACCCAATTTGCAAGTTTTCTAGAACTCTACAAATCCTGAGTGAAAGCAACTTGTACTCCTACGTGTTCCACTTCTCTCTTTGTTCAAAAATATTCATCGAATGCAGTGCTTCAGTTATATTTAGTGTGTGTTTCCAAGAGAAAATGTCATGAGCACTCATCTTTGAAAGGTGAATGATAAAACTAAAACAGAATAGGATGCTATTTGCATTTTGAGTTTTCATGGCATGATCCATCAGAAATTTAGAGCACATATTATTAGGTAAAGCTGATTTCAATTCTTTTTCCTCTTTTCACTTTATTTGCAGAGATTTTATATATTTAATATTTTTTTGGTTCTTATGACATTATCAAGGCTCGGGATGCTTATGAGGACTCTATACATTCCTAATTCTGTCTGGGCCTGGTCTGTTGCTATAATGTTTTGACAATTATCTCCATCTTCGCCTGACAGTACTTTTAAGAAAATGGCAACCCACATACATGTATCTTATACAATAGCATAGATATGATGCAGTTGTACATATTTGAAATGCCAAATGATAACTTCACTTCCTTTAGAATTCTGAGGCTAGGCTTTCTAGGGACTTTAGTCAGGTGCCCTAAGTTTGCCCAGATTTGCAGAGCATAATCCATTGAACATACCTTTGACAGTGATCTGTGCTATTGCTTCAATGACACCCAGTGTCGACATAGCAACGCAGGTATAATTGGCTGACTGTCTAACATCATTCAGTTCTAGGACATTTCTTCCTATTGGCATATCATCTTCAGGTGTCAGGTCTTCGGCCCCCAGCATCCACTTCACATAAGGCATTGGTGACCCCACTGCCACACAGGTGATATTAACACTTCCACCTGGCATGATTTCATGATTAGTGGGTGGGATAGAGAATCTTGGTGGGACACGGCGAACTGGAACAAAACACAAGGGAAGATGATAACATATACAAGGCAAGAAAAAAGGTGGACCATTCAACACATGACATGCATTCTACAGACACGATTAAACAATTGAAACATTGTGGACTGTCCAAAAACAGAACATAAAAATACTGTGGATAATACAGACCATACAAGTATGGTGCGTGTATACACAGAAGCATGTATTTAGCTTAATCACTTATATCTTAGCGACATTCATACAAAAGTTGATTCAGACCTAAAAGGGCCCCACAAAAACTGTCTACAAGCTAACAATACACAAACATCATGCAAAAGATAAACACAAAACATATACATGCATGCATACACCAATGATTCTATGCATGCATGTATATGTACAAAGGAGGGCTGGAAGGTCACTAGCAGGTCTGAGTTGAGTATCAAGACCAACTTCAGAGCTGTGCATTCCCAGTTGATGTGACTGTATGTTGTGGGACCACACTGTCACATCCAAGCCCTGGAAAACACCTCCTAGAATACACTGAATGTGTAATTTACTTTCTTTAAGATTGAGCATGGGTGCAGCCTCAAATCCTCACACTAACACTGGAATAGACACTATATATAAATAACTTTACAGGAGCAGAATCAGGCCGACACCAGTAAACATACTGGATTGAGTCATGCACAGCATGCACAAGATGGAATCTCATGTCCGTGCTATGATAACAGGAGAATGGCCCGGCTCCAGGATGACACTAACAACAGAAGAAATAACAGGGAAACAGAACTAAATACAAAGGGAAAAGGTAGAGTACAGTGGCTGAGCTGGGAACTTTGGGGATGGGAGGGTTGAAAGTTGCAAGATAGATTAAACTGAGGTTGTTAAAGGAAAGGTCACTAATTCAAAAAAAAGGAGCTGGGTATTTCACATTCAGGATTCCATTCTTTACATTTCTAAGATAACACAACTTCAATGACCACAAAATCTAATAAGAGGCTTTTTAGGCCTACATTCAAATTGGGGAAGCCAAATCTAAAACATACAGCTGGACAAGACGTTAAGAGAAATGGTCATATTAAAGCAACATAACACACAAAAGAATTACCAAGCAATTACAGTTCAGTGTTCCTGCTTCAGATAATCTTCATGTTTATGTATGTTTAAGTACATGTGTTTTAGACATGGTATAAGGAAAAGGTGAGATTTAAATAGGTTTCCTCTTGGGCTTTTATAGGTAAAACATTACACCCGGAGAATTTTATATCAAGAGAGTAATCTTTTGAAGCATACCTTAAATACAGAGAATAAATAGTTTTCCAAAGTTATAAAAAGACTGAATAACAACCTCATAACTCCAAGAGATAAGTAATTCTGTCTGACGTCTTTTTGCTTGCACTTAAGGTTGAGATAAACCTCCACTGACCTGAGAGGGCTCACTGCAATGGCCTCGTGGGTGAACAACAGTTATAGGAAAAGAAGAGGTAGCTAAGCATGCCTCCTGCAGCCAGTCACAGAGGTTACCCAAAGCAAGCAGGAGCCAGAATAGACTGAGGTGTCAGAGAACACACCAAGAAAAATGGAGGAGAGTTTAGTCTTCATGCTTGGGGTTAGGGGAACAACTATGAGAAGTCATTCTGTGGGGCAGCAGGCATCCTCAGAAGACAGAAATTAAAGGCAGGGTGGGACATGGGGAGAGTAGAGGAAGAAGGAAAGCAGGAACACTGACCAAATTCACTGGACCTTAGAGAGTTAAGTGTTACCAGTTACCATGCATCCAGGTACATTCTTTCCCATCATGCACCACAGTTAGACACCACCAGCAAGCAACAGAAGCCATGGCCAGAGCATTCTCTGCTAAAATATACCGTTAACCAAAAGAAGACCACAGTGTAGCTACATTCATTTCATTTGTATTCTTTGTTATTGGTTTAATTAATAGTTTTGTAAGGTGGGTAAAAAGTAAGAAACACACCAACCTTCTCGCAGCTCTGAGGGATGTAGGGGGTTTGATGCAGAACACAATGAAATGAGGAAAGGAGAAAAACAAGGGAAACACAGAGAGAGTAAAAAGGCCATATCAAGGCTTTCAACTGCTATTTGAACATCTTTATTTGCTCTAGTCCATCCTTGCTACCTTAGCTGGAAAGTTAGCAATACCTTACAGACTAACACATTATTAGAAACAATAGCTAGCATCATTTTGAAATTTTCAGTGGAAGAAGGTACACATGCCTCATGCAGCAAAAAAAGTCACCATTGTGAGAAAAGAATTGAGGGGTTTCCAACGTACTTACAGAAGAAACAGTTTTCTTCAGATCCCCCACCCCAGACTCCATAGAAAGAAAGGAGAAAAACATCCCCAGGGAAAATTACCTCTAACAAAAATTTCAAAATCAAGCTAGATATTTTCTTAAAAGAAACCCCCCATCCTCTGGTAACTTAAAGCCCACTCCGTCTGTTATCTATCCCCACCCGCACCCAAGCCCATCTGGCTATTCAGAAATGTAGACCGGGAACGAAAGTGTTTTCAGTGGATAAAATATGACAGGAATCAGCTTTGAGAATTCCAGGCAAGGGGAAGTACTTCTTATTCCTTGAAATCAAAGGCATAGCCATTTATAAGCTCAAAATTTAATCATTTCTGCTACTATATGAGAAAAGATGAATATCTTTGTAATTCATTCCTGTTCCAAGGACAACTAATATTATTTTAAAATATACAATCAGGGTACCATGGCAATCAAAAGATTAGATTTTTTTCAATGTTCTAAGAATCTAAGTAAGTATGTATATATAGGTGCATACATAAGCATATGCAGATATAGAATACTATATATAATACTATGTATTTATAACTCAGACAACATAAAAAGGACCACAATTACATTGTTTCTATATAGCACCCACCCTCCTTTTTCTTAAATCTGCAGCTTTATTCTTATAGCTCGGCAGCAGAGGTCATAAAGACATAAACACCTTTATGCTTGGAGTCACACACACAACTGATTAGTACCACACCGAGCAATTATTTCAAGGTTGGATCAGGAAACAGAGCAAAAACAACAGGAAAAAAAGTAGAGAAAAAGAAGAAAATCTCAAACAAATGCAAAGCACAGTTCAATCAATGTGGTAAAAAACAGAATTAAAAATATAAAAATGCAAGTATACTTACAAAGCTCAAGTCTTGGGCTAGATTATACTCAAGAGTTTTCTCTTTTTATTAGGGAAAAAGAACACTTATATTTTTTAATTCTCTGTTTTCTAAAATACTTCAGCAACTGTAACCATTACCAACTGTGCTTATCAGAAACTGACGTAAGGACACAGACCCCGCAGGTATATCAAGTCCCCCCGACCCTGAATGAAGAAGCCATGCCAGGGTTATATCGTTCCTACCTCTGACATATAAATTGGCAGGGGCAGAATAGCGAGTGCCCGCGCTGTTGGTGGCAACACACTCATATTTTCCTTGATCAGATTCTTCACTCTGTTCGATCTGAAGGGCTCCTGTATGGATATAAAATACATTGCCAAAGAGATGGTCAGAGCAGGCTTTCTCAGTTCAGAAAGCTAAACCTCTTAACAATATGAAAAGCCCTGGCAAAGTGAAGGTCCGCTCAACGTCGATTCAATCTCTCGCTAAGGTGCACAGACAGAAAATGATGCGATGAGAAAAACATATAGAGATTATTTCTTTTTTTTTTGAAACATCATCAATGCTAGCATAAGAAAACAATATCTCTTTTCCCAAGCAAGAGTTCTAGTCATAATTAACACTCTTATTTCCTAGACTAATAAAATGAAGATGAGTGAGACTGCTTCAAGGAAGTATGGCTTTTAAATAAAACAAAAGATTAATTTTTGGTTTTGTTTTGTTTCATTTTTATATCAAAAGTGGCGCAAAAGATGGGTACATTAAAAAAAAGCCAGGCTGAGTTTTCAAGAAAGTCTTCTGCTGAAGAAAGCCAAAAATACGCAGCAAGCACAAAAAGGCTGCACAAAGCAAAAAATTAAAATTAGTCATTATCAGTTATCAAAATATCACTTAAAGAAACAAAACTCCCTTAAGACATGCAGATTGTTTAAGAAAAGAAAGACAGTTTGCCACAACTTACAATCATTGATTACATTTGCTGAAAAACAAAGAGCAGTTGCATTAGAAGTTTTTTTAAAAAGTTAAAAAGCACGGCCTGTGCCAGCCAGGAAGAGTCAACCAACTACTGCTGAGGACCTCCGGACAGATCCCCAAGACACCCATCACAATCCACCAGTGGGATTAGCAGTGCGGTGTCACAAAACCCCAAGAAAAATACAAAACAAGAATTACAAAAGAAATGAACACTGAGTCAAAGTATGAAAAACCAGCAACACACATACCACCAAGAGTACTGAGCACCTTGTTTCCATAGCCTGAAGGACAGAAGATCCAAAAATCCACAGACGAGTAATCCAAGAAAAAAAGAAATGGGGAAAAAAGCATTGCTGTCAGCTTGTAGGCGAGTAGGATCAGGTGGAAAGGGGGAGTCATTCTTTGACTTTTAAGACATTAAGAGAAAAAAGAATTGAAGAACAAAAGCAAAAACCTTTTGAAAGATAAAGACAAAAAGCAGATGGTCCAGGCTGTCTTCTGCATGTCTGCTACTGTTCACCAGACCACCTTGGCTTTGGTCCAGAACAAGAACAGCTAAGGAAGAAAAAAAATGATCTTTTTTTTTCTCCAGTTGGACAAAAAAAAAGGCAAAAGAAGAAAAACACAAAAAAAGAGAAAAAGAAAAAAGGAAGAAGAAAAGGAAAAAAAGAGGGACAGATGGTACGCTGTGACTGGTCTGAGGTCTAAAGACCTGGATATGCTTTCTTTGAAGCATATCACAACTTAAATAATCATTTTCATAAAGAAAGAAATGAACAAAACAAAGAGAGAAAGGAAAAGGAAGGAAAGTTCACAATATGAGAGTCACGAATCATAACCAAACGGTACAAAGGAAAAAATTAAGGTGATGGACATTATTGGGATGATTTGGAAAACAGGACAAAGATGAGAGGGATGAAGGGACAGAGAGAATGAGTAAGATCATTCTGTGAACGTCAGTTGAGCACTCTTACCTCTTATTGGTGTACCACCTGGGTGGATAATATGAATGCAAATAAGATTAGAAAGAAGAAGCATTAGTACGAGAAGAAGGAGGCTAGGGCTGGGGAGAAGAATTAAATTAGATTTACAGAATTAAATAAGGTCTTAAAAGAAACTTGAATTACTATACTGATAAAACAGGAATATATTAGATAGTATTATTAGATCATAAAAGCAAGTTGCACTAAACCACAGAGGGCAAAGACCGTACTAGGCAGCATTGCCTTTCTCAGAGAAGCAACTGAGTTCTTAGGTCTTGGATCACATAGGGTTAGAATTATATCTCATATGCCTCACATCCTTAAAAAAGAAATATACAATATGTTTAAAGACATAGTTTAGGGAACTGCTAGATAAGCTATTTAAGTATATATATAGATATCCATATATATATATACTATCAAAGGAAAGACTAAAGACTAACTAGAAACAAACACTGTTCACTAGATAGCTTATGCAACTCATTATGCTACATTAGTGTGACAGAATTTGTGTATATTTTATTTTCTATACAGTGTTCTCACAATAATAGTTCTGTGGAGGTGTATGTGTGTGCGCCACTACAGAGATCTGGTGTCTACACTGACAGTTAGTAAAATGCATGCCATGCATTTTATTAATCATAATAATCATAATATTCTGAACATGGAAATTAGTGGGGGGTGAAGTGCGCTTCAGAACTAAGCACTTACCAATAGATTCTGGAGATTTAAATACGGAGAGAAGAAAGACAGCATAAAAATATTATTATATTCCTTATAATTTGGTACAAATTTTTCAGAGTTAAAGCTTTATTATACTACATTATCTATGTTACATGTGAATAATTAATTCTTTATTTACAAAAACAGAATTCTAAGCTACACAGTTCTGCTGACAACAAGCAAAAGAGGCAGTTAACAAGACGCTGTAACATCACAGGACAGGTCAAAAGCTGAGAATTCTGGGAAGACAGGCAGTTAAACAACTTAGAACCCCATATCATTATTACTAGAAATGTCAAAGTAAACAGCTCATTAGTATATGACCCCATGTCATTACCTAGGGACAGCTCTAGTACTTTAGAAATTTAGAATTATCTCCACTTTTAATCCACAGAGAGCACAGGGATGAACTTGGGATGGGAATGGGAGAGGGAGAAAAGGGCAAAGATGGGGAGAAAACAGCAAAAGCTGGAGTCTACACCAAAAGCAGACTTCTGTAGATCCAGTCACTGGAGGGTTTAAAACCTTGAGCGTGGGCGCACACTACCGTGGCTAACATGTAGAAAATGCTCACTCACAATGACACAGTGATAGTAGCAACAAAAATCCCCCCCTTTCATTGGTACTTTGAAAAGACTTCTGAAAAATACAACTGGTTATTCATGAGATAACATTTCTGTGTTTTATGTACCAGTGAACAGAAAGCAGATGTGCCCAAACTTACTAAACTTTGGTACTTGGATGAGTTCAAAAGTAGCAAAGACGGGCAGAAAACACACTTTGCTATTACTGAATCATTTTAGTGTTTAATATGGACATTTGCTTTTCAATGGATATAACCATTGGAACCCCTTGCAAGTTCTGAACGAAGTCCAACGTGGAAATCATTTTGTTTCAAAAGAAAACAGAGAAGGAAGAAAGAAAGAGAAAATGGACCCATCAAATACTGCAGCAAAGCAGTAAATTAAAAATATACGTATCAAAACTACAGTCACAGCAGTGAGCAATGTGGATTCAACAGAAGCTGCAAACACACGGAGAGAGGAGACGAACTCTGAAACGGGCCGTGACAGCACAGACACGGACGACATGTTAGACAACAGAGAAAGAAAAGAAGGGTAAAAATCGATGCTTAAAAATTAAAAATAAATCAAACCAAAATAAAGAAATAAAAAGAGAGAAAGATTCTTAAAAAAGAAAATTCACTCTAGGAGTTAGTGGAAACAGTAACAAGACCCTACCTGATCGTAACTGCTTAATACGACCATTGTTGTTGCTTGTGTCAACGGGCAGGAAATCTTTAAACCAAGTGATTTCCGGATCCGGATTGCCACTGGCTGCACACAGCATGGTGGCCGTGCGTGTACGCTCGACCACCTTGAGCTGTGGGCCCATGTCAATGGTGGGGAAGCCCCTGGGAATCTGATCCTCTGCAAGACAAAAGGAGACATGAACATTACGTTAACATGTTAGAGGCTTAAAATTCAATATTGCCATAAATCTCGACCTTTTTCAGCACTTGTTGAGGCCCTAACACAAACCAAGCACCACTGTGTTATTAGATTGGAGCACAGATACTAGGTCCATTTCTGCCTGGTAGAGTATGAGGCCAAAGCTCTGCACACTGGCACAGAGCTCAGGCTGAGGCAATGAAGACCATGATGAAATGATCAAGTCATCTAAGAAGGCAGAGGCACAAATAATCACAGGTTTTGTGCCACAGCAGGTCAGTGAGTAGCAAGGAGTTCTGATGTGCAGAGGGCCTTTAGAAAAGTGTTAGAGAGTCAACCTGGCCAGCTTCCAAAGAAGGAAGACAGGATTTTAGAAAGACAGGGACATCCCCAGTCCAAGTATTGCTATAGGAAGGCTTTTACTGGAAGAAATGATAGGAACCAGCAGAGCTAGAAATGGAAGTATGTGGGAGCAAGCAAGCAGGTTAGTGACCAAGAAGTGAGGCTAAGCCATCTCTAGTCCATGTCCACAGGTTTCTCTGAGAAGTGGTTAAGTAACACTGAATATACTTACACTCTGAATCCACGGGTAATATATCCACAAGTTGAAAATTTTTGACTGATTGAAAAAACTTGGAAAAATAACTGTGTCTAGACCAAACACGTACAGACTTTTTCTTGTTATTATCCCTTAAACAACAGAGTGTAACAAGTCTTTATAGCATTGATGTTGTATTGTGTATTACAAGTAATTTGGAGATGATTCAAATTCTACAAGATAGGGAAGGTTACATGCAATTCCTATGGCATCTTAGGTAAGTAACTTGAGTGCCTGCAGACTTTGGTATTGTTGGGTGTGTGCGTGCTGGAACCAGTTCTTCACAGATACTGAGAACGGCTATTCACTTTTCACCCAAGCCTAAGATTCAACCTGAGTGAATTCCTTGGTGGGGAGTTTCAAGTGATCAGAAAATTATATGAGAGCTCTTCTAAAAAAATTTTTGTTAGTACATATTTTCCAAACATAATGAGCGCATCCATCATGGGAAATTTTTGCACGTACGTATCTTCCTTCTTTTATTTTTCCCATTCCTTGCTTCCCTTCAACTTTCTCCTACTGATTTACAAAAGCTCTGTTTCCATTTTCCCTTTCTCTCTCTTTTTAAATCCTTTTTCATTCCTTCTCTTCCCCTTCTCCCCTTCCTTGTTCCCCTGAGAGTTCTTTACCAAGGAAATTAAGTCCCTGGGAGTGACATAAAAGAATATATTCCTTAGGGTAAGAACATACTTTTTCTCCCTCTCAAAGGCTTGTACCATTTTCAAAATTAAAAAGCTGAAATTCCTAGATTTCAACTCTCCAGCTCATCCAAAGTCAATTTCTTCCCATCCACGACAAAATTGATCCAGATTTCAGATGAAGAAAGAAAGTCTACTTAAATCCTCCAATCATGCTGCACATCAACATCCTGTATTGTAGCTCTTCTAGGCTAGATTAGAAAGCCATGTTCTATCTGTGCCTTGAAAGAATTTAAGTTTGTTGTGTGATAAAATCCACATTAGAAGGCGGACTTTTGTTTGAAGACCATTATGAAAGAGTTGACTTCCAATTCAGCCTGGTGTTCATTTAATTAATAGTACATCATGACCACTGATGAATTTTAATGATCCCTTAATTTTGAAATAGCTCAATCATACACACTGGCCAGGCAAACATTAGAACATACACAGTCCCAGTGCTTCTACTTTGCTGTCAGTCAGCCCTCAGCATTCTCTCTGGTCTCCTCTTTTAACCTGCAGGCCAAACTCAAATCCTTAACTCTGGCTAACAAGGTCCTGCTTGTTTCAGTCTTTCACAGTTCTCTTTGCCAAGGGAAACTTTCAGACTGTCCACACTGAAATTCTCACATCTCCTAGACGAATTGTACTTGCTGAGGCCTCTGTGCCACTTGGAAGCCATCTAGCTCAAACTGCCTTCTTTGTAAAGGTTTTCCAACCTCCCTCATGTGTTTACTCTTTTCCTTATCAGAACTTTCACACTAATGGGTACCTAGATCCAGTTTCTTGTACTTACCCATTGCGAAAACCCTATCCTTCTATCAAAAGTTTTTTCAAATCCCTTGCCATCACACTCCTATAGACCTCCAGGGGTTAAGATAAACTCCAGTCATTTCCAAGCCTAAATGTGAATGCATCTGAAGGATTATAGGGAAAAATATCCTGCTCCACAGAACTTCCGTTAGAGGAACAATGACAGCAATTGTAAAGGTATGGGGGCTGGGGGTATAGCTCAGTGGCATAAGCGCTTGCCTGGCAAGCACAAGGTCCTGAGTTCGATCCCTGGTACCGGAAAAAAAAAAAAATTGTAAAGGCATGAAGACATTGAAAATACCAACCTACTACCAAAAAATAAATCTCTCAGGAAGAAAAAATTCAGAGAACCGCAGTTCTAGGTTAGTATAAGAGAAAAGTTGATGGATTAGTAAAATCAAGTCCAGACTGGCTCTCCCAGTGGGCAGGACAAAGCTTATATATCTTCTATTGACAGTCTACAAAAGAACAAAAGAAGCTACAATACATTGAGATCCGCACGTGGATCCACTAGAGATTATTTTCTTGTTAGACCAGATTCTTAGAGCTTTGAATACTACTAATAATAATAATTTAAAAATTAAAAACTATAAAGTAGTTAACTTCTACACATTACATTTCATTCTTTTAGAAAGATGTAGTTTTTCTGAGGAAACAGAAACATCTGACTATGTAAATGTTTCCACATCCTCAGCCAAGCAGAGGTTCACAGTGGGCAGGTGTCAAGAGCAGAGGTCCACAGTAGAATTTCAAAATGATCTTTTGAGTCTCCCAGGGAAAGTTAAAAATTAAAATTAGATGAGGATTACCTTGCAAATTAGGTTATGCTAATATTAATAACCCCATTCCACTTGAATTTCATCAGACTGTTGTTTATGTTCTTAAAGGTTTTACCAATACAGTTACATCTACAGTACAGTTCTAATGCTATTAGAAAAAATAATCAATAGCTGCTGTACCACAAATATAGTATTACATATCTCACTTGGCAGCTATTGACAGAAAATCCTTCAAACAATACAAAATAATTTACCTCAAGTGTTCCAAAGTCAACTACATTGCCTTCGATATTAAAAACTGAGTTTCTGGAAAACCCCTTAGACTTTATTGTTACTTTCCAATTTCTAAAGCAACCAACTGAGGCAAAAGAAACCACCACCACCACCAACAAAATATCAGTCTGGGAACTCTCTGTTTCCTCCGCACTGTATCTCCTCTGTAGTGTCTAACTACATTTCTGTCCGTGAATACTGCTCTGCTAGCCACTAATTTTCTTCTGCAAGTTCATCTCTCTAAAAAACCAGGCCAGTATTCAGGATGGATCAGTAGCAAGTGTCAAAGCTGTGAGATTGTTGAGCCACAATCCTTCATATGATTGAAGGCTCTTAGGAAGGAAATCTAGATTTAATAATCATTTATAAGAAGTGAAGTCTTCACCTTAGGGAGAGCTGACAGAATTGACTTGCGCCCTCCTGAAGGTATCCTAATACATTTGCATGACGCTTTGTTTTTTCCTGCTCAGCTCATAAAGAACACTCCAGAGCCTCCTTCTCATACACAAGTGCACAACAAAGATAATCTTTCTTGCATACTAATGGAACAGAGAATGTAAAGGGCATCCGTTTCTAATTATTAGTAGGGGTAATTAAACTCTGTCCAAACACCCTTTTATACAGAACCTCATGAAATGCACTTTTGTCATTAAATTTTCATGAGAAACATCACATTGTAACAGATTCCAATAGACAGACCTCTTACACGTTGACAGTTGTGGCTTGTTTCCAATTTGACTGTCAGGTATTTGGCAATAAAATTCAGTATTCAACATAAAACAAACTGCAGAAATAATGCAATTTCTAATTGGAATGCTTATCTCTGTGGATGTAGTTTAGAAGATGCTAATTGCCTTTTTTCTCTATATACATTATTAGTGATTTATATAAAACTATCTTAGCCATTTGATTAGGTAAATTTTGGCACTTATCAAAATACATGGTTCCAGGAACTTGGAAATCAAATCAATACCTTTACAATGAGAACCATGTCAGCATTCAAACAAAAAGCAGCTCTCAAAAATTAACAAATTGTTAATGTTAGTAGCTTTAGACTTTTACATGAGGTGAAAAGAAAAACATTTTGTCCTATTCATTAATGTGCTTGCTAAGCTTTAAAGTGTCTTACTTATCACCATTTCATATTAATATTCAATCATGCAGAATTAGGCACTAATTCATCAACAATTTAAATCAGACTTGACCTTGAGGAAGCCATTGGGTCTGTCATTTTGAGAGACCATTAAAGGGAGGAGGACTGCACAGTCCTGCTTAGTGAATGGGAGAGTCATACATATTCTGTGATGGCAGCTATAATAAGACCTGGAAATACAGCCCACTCTTCGAATCTGTTTGTGTCTTAATGAAATATGCTGATAGGAAACTTTCAGAGCCATTAAGGAATGAAAAACATGAATTTCAGCATTTCCAAAGCTACCTTCAAATTGTTGCACAGCTTCTTAACAAACTATGACCTACAGAGGCCTTGGAAGGTGTCTGTGGGGAAAATAATCCATCGATGTTTTAGAAGGAGCTATGCCTTCAATATCTGTGAGCCACCAAGTAGTAGCTCTTGCATAATTTGCTCAGTTACACTGCTTTCACTGTTAGCCACAAACAGTTTTAAAGATATCTTTACTTTTGCTCCAATTCCAAAACCCTGAACATGTTAAAGAAAGCCACAACAGCCTGAACTGCCTCTATTGGCAGAGACTCCCTCTGAAATAGCCCCAAATAGTTCTCTTTGAAAAAATGCCAAAAATTTACCAAATATACCACCAAGGCGTGCCTGGAGAAAAAATCATGTCAGTTAATGGTATTTTTTGTAAATGTATTATTAAAAGATTTAACAAGTATTTCTGACTATTTAGATGTCATTTATAATGCAGAAGTTTTAGCGAGGATGGTAGTAAAATAAAGCAAAATTAGAACCTGGGAGAAGAGACCAGCAGCTTTTTTCCTGGAGGATTTGTTACCTGAAATCCCTTTCTGAGTGTCAGTTTGTAGTGGGACTTAAAAAGTCCCTAAGTGGCATTACCAGTGAACATCTCATTGTAGTCAATACACATGTGAGCACATAAGCTCAGGAAAGGAAGTTTATGTTATTACCTTCGTACCTTTCCCAGTGTTCAACAAATACTAGCACCTAGAAATATTGAGAAAGCTTTTCAATCATTTCAGGGGTCACTCAAAAGGCATCTGAATTCCCTACTGGCTTATTCAAAGCCATTCATTTAAATAGTAAACCATTCCTTTTAGGTGGTGACACAACGTTTGTCCTCTATTTGAGTATCAGTCCATTAAGAGGCAAAAACTTTCTAAAACTCCTATTCTATGAATAGCATATTAGACTTAGACATTTATAAAAGTAGCTGCTAAAGAATGTTTGTTTTTAGTCTTTTGTTTTCTTTAGTCAGCAACCAGTTTTCATCAGTTGACCTGTGAAATGCAGTTGTGGTTCATTAAAGTTACTGCAGTTGCTGTTGAGAAGACCGTAATTCTGTATTACAGGAGGCCTGCAGGATACAATGGAAGTAAATTCTTACAACTCGAAACCAGAGCTACTGGACAAAACCTCATGCAGGACCACAATGGCAATAAAATGAACACAGCTGAATATGTACTCACATTCTACTGTTATTTGTCTATTGAATAATGGGAATTACTTATGTTCCAACAAATGAAAAAACTAAATGCCAGTGAATTGTCCAGTTATATTGTGAGGCAAACACAGTGGGTTTTCTTTCACTGACAGAAGTAGAGTTGTAGAGACTGCATATATTACTTTTAGATGTACATGACATAATCATTCAGAGAGCAAAAGTCTCTGTGGGGGGGGTGTGCATGTGCATGCACATGTTTCTTTGACAGTTGCAGGGAATCAGTGAGGGAAGTTCTTATTAACACGGAAACAAGTAAATTGTGGGACCTATAATATGTTGGCTATTCCCTTAAATAAAAATCCTAGACCTTCTCTCTCTCTCTCTCTCTCTCCCCCTCTCTTGCTCTCTCTCTCTCTCTCTCTCACACACACACACACACACACTCACACTCTCAGCAATAGAGAGAAGGAAGGAGGGAGGGAAGAAGAGAGAGGGACAGAGGTCCTTCTCTATTAAAGTCAATGGGCTTTTAAACCTAAGAAATACAAATTTCTTGGAATATTGAAATATATGTTCATCTTAAAAAAGTCAAAAAGTGTCAAGTAAGACATTTATGAAAAAGATCATTTTAAACAAGATATGTATAAAAGTAGCACTACATATTTTTTAAAAGAAGCCTTGAACTGTTAGTTCTAAAAACTTGCTGGATAGTAGATAGCGATATTCATTGTGGAAATATTTATTGAAGGCCTCTTTTCTGCCTGTCTGTGCTAGGCAGTGGATAGCAGGGGATGTACAGAATCTCCCCATAGTTGTGATTTAATTGTATCTTCAAAATAATTAGATTCTCTGGGAATAATAATGGTCTGCAGCTCATAGACAGAAGGAGTGAATGAGATAATGTAGTAAATGTGCTTAGCACTGCTTGACACTAGTGTCATGCATCTAGTAAAACATTAGTGCGTCTGTGCTTAAACTCTGCCAAGCTCCTGCAAAAGATCTCAGTAGAACAGCAGCAGTGACTTTAGGGCTTGAACGTAACAACAGCTGCAACTATCAACTGCAAATGGGAAAACAGTCCATGCAAATTATGACACACAGGGATTGTCTGTGCGTGTGAAATGGAGAACAGTAGCCATGCCAAGTGATCCTTCACAGCTGATGAAGGCCTTCACCTCTCCTTTGAACAAGGTGTAGGCAGATGATCTGCTCCCCAAAATGAATCTTTAAGTGGCTCTGGATGTTTGGGATGATACATCGTTGTGAGTGATGGAAAACACGACAATCAACTGCTGTTTCTCGCACCAGGAGTGCCATTTCTCTTTTAATTACACAAAAAGATAGGATTAAATATTCCTCCTCTTGGGGATTCGATCATGGTGAGAAGCCTATGTGGTATTTTAGATAAAAGCGTCTTTTAAAAATGAATCATGAAGTCAAAGACACTGAGTTCATTTTTCAGAAAAGTTTTTCACATTTCGAAAACAAGTGTTAGAGGAAACTGTGCAAATCAAGAAACACCTTAGCACAGTGGCCCCAGAGGATACTGTAACCCTCCTCCTAATTATTCAGCTCTAAACAGCCTATTTACCCCCATAACAGAATGGAATTTAGTAAGAACATCATGTCGAACTAATGTAACTTTTTACACACTATAAATTACTACGATGCACAGAATTTCTAAAAATACAAATGTTGAGCCTTTTAGGGTTCCTTGAGGGTGGCCTGGGGTGATATCATTATTTTCATGTTCTGGAGACATAAAACAAATACTCATTAAAATTAAGCTACTTGTTCTGGGTAGTACTGTACATGTAGCAAGTGCTGGAAACGTTTTAGTTTTAGATATATTCTATTCTAATTTCACCATGCTTCCTCTATGCCAACTGCAGTTCTTCAAATAAATATTCATCTTCACCAGTACTGGGCTCTTTGGTCAGAGTCAGCTCACAATGGAAAGCATATTAAAAATTTCTGACTACCTGGACATCTCTTTTATTTTTAGGCAGGAAGGATGAGCCATTAACATTGCACAGGATGTGAGAATATCTTTAAGACAGACCTATAGCCTAAAAATTTACCTTCTGATCCACTCATCCATTAGCTTCTCGTGAATTTATTATTTGTAGCTGGAGACCAATTCCTGCCATGTCTATCAGCCAATGTGGAAAAGAATTGGAAGACAGTGAGTGGACGATAAATGCCAAATGATTTCCCCAGGGAGCACAAATTCAGCACTGTGTCTTTGACCCTTTTATAATTTCTATCAAATTATCCAGGCAGCTCTATCCATGGAAGGGCCTCTGCCATGCACAGACACCTAAGACCTCCTACAGGCCACAACAGCAGACTTCAGTGGACTTAGCACAACCACCCAAGGACCCTAAGCCCTGAAGGTTGCTCTGTGCTATTATGAGGTTAACATTTCCTACCGCATTAAAAGGTGGGAATGCATAGTCTTGTTTTAGGTGAAGAGAAAGAAAATAGTTTCAAAGTCTAGAAGGCAGAGGGTCACAGCCGGGACTACAGTACTTGCTACTTTTTTCCATGAGTTTTCAAGTCATTACTTTCCAACATGGACCACAGTATCGGGCTACCAAAAAAAAAAAAAAAAAAAAAAAAAAAAAGAACCATTTTCTTAACACAATACAGTCCCTGAAGAAGGGAAAATAACATTTATTATTCCTTTCTTAAAGAAAACAGTGTACATAAAGCTTTTATTTTCACCATTCCAGATGGCAGCAGGGTATAATTTGTACTGTTTTGACATTATAACTGTATTATTCAAAATCAATTTTCCTGCAAGCTAACTGAATAAAGGACCAAGAACAGAAAAATATAAAAGCAATAAAATGAACACTAAATCAAAGTTTTCTTAAAAAGTTGAGCTGTTGGGCCCCTGTAAAAATGATATGCGTATGAATGAAATCACATAACTATGGTGGTTTGTCATTATAAATCAAAAGCTACACTAACCCAGAAAGTATCTAAAGCAATAAAATCTGCCAGTTAGTCAATGATATTCCAGGTGAATTTTAATAAATGTAAGATCTCCTTCCCAAAAGGTAATTATGAGCAAATTAAATTAAAAGTATTTACAAATTTCTTTGTACAGATTGTATGTTAATTTTAATATGGGTGGAAAGCAATCAAAGAAGCTTTTATTTCTGAATAGTTCTAGGTATCTCTTAGGGGTAGTTACAGGATACAAGCGTTTCCAGCGGTTTTCATAGATTTATGACACTCAAGAACAGAAAATTGGACACTGGTAAGCTGATTGGAGTCACATTAGCAGCTACTAAATATCTACCTTCTCAACCAGCTAACCACAAAGCATCTCATAGTGAAGCTCCATCTTTGAAATATTCTTCACATACTGAAGCATTCACAAGAAACTTTGGCACAGAATAAAGTCAAACTGTTTAGAAGCCATGTATGCAATTATCCTACAAATTGCAAAGTAATGTCTACATTGTAGCAGAACACAAACCCCAATTAAATTAAATGATCATTTGTCTGAATATGGTAGCTGAAATTTCACATTGTGTGAAGTCGGTTAACCTATTCTGAAATTAGAGCTCATCTGAAGTCAGTGATCAACTTCTTTGTGATTTAAAATTAGACAAATTCAATGAGGAAAATAAGGAAAGAAAAGAACAAGAAGAAATAAGAGGAAGAAGAAAGAGGAAGAGAGGAAGGAGGGGGAGAGGGGAGGGGGTGAAAGAGGAAGAGGAAGAGGAAGAGGAAGAGGAAGAGGAAGAGGAAGAGGAAGAAGGAGACATGCCCTCTACTCCTACTTACCAACATCACTGATACTTGGACTCTGGATGTCTAAATAAACCTTGAGAGATATGGGTAATGCTTCTATTCCCTTCTTCATGATGTGAGTCTCATTAAGATAACAAGGTCTAATAACCACATTCATAAACACTCTTGATTTCCATCAATTTATATTTACTAATAACCATGTGTTGTGATACTATATACTTCAATCCAAGTGATTGTTTTGTTTTCAATATTACAATAGGTAACCATTCCTACAGAGATTTCTATTCATGCTTTAGAAGTTTACATTTAAACCATACTGTCAATTTCATTTTTAGAATGGAGCTGTTAAAAAAAATTGATTTTTTTTTAGAAATAGAGACATAAGCAGTAAATATGAAAAGAGAATTGGTTCTGCTTACTGCTTCTCTTATGTGCACGCTTAGTGTAAGTCCTGAAAAGTCTAACATGCTCAAATCAAAGGAAGTTAAGAAAATCATTTTTTAAGGTAGTTATGGTGCTGCAGGTGTGTTACCTCCATACTCTGTGAGCACAAGGCAGTAAGATTACAAGTTTGAGCCTAGCTACATCAACTTAGCAAGGGCCTGTCTCAAAAACAAATTAATTTAAGTAATTAATTAATTAAAAAGGGGCTGTAGATGTAGCTCAATGTAAATCCTCTGGATTTAATTCTCAGTACTGCCAAGACACAAAACAAAACAACAACAACAAAACTCCTCTAAATTATTGAGTATTACATGAAAATAAAAGCAGAATGAAGTATATAGTTCTGGATTGGAACTGGAAGTAATACCTAGTTTTCAAAAAACATGTAAGTAGACCAGAAATGGATGTAATTATAAATGAGTATGCACATGTACATGTATACTCTTCCATACACTCTTTCTTAAAGCTAAGCAGACATGTGGTCTCCAGCTATGAGAGGTGAGACCGAAAACAGCAAAACACAGTATTGATGGCTGAACCCAATTGTCCAGACCCTGGTTTCCGATACCATTCTACTAAAAAGAGGACAGAGCTCCTTAAAGAAGTGATTGATTCCAAAATAAAACACAGACATGAAATTATCCTGTTATATAAGAAAGTTTAGAAAGAATGACAGGAACATACTTAAAGGATGCAAAATAATTTGAAGAGGTTCTCTTTAGCCAGATGTGGGACAATCTGAACATCGACTTTATTTTTAAACTGACAAATTACAGCACATTGAATAAAATGAAAAGATATGCATAGATACTAACGTAAATGGATAAATTAAGAAGGTACAGAAGGACTCTCAAAGCAACTCCCTATAAAAATACATTAAGTATAAATGTAAAAGAAAGTTTTATAACGGAAAAGGGATGCAGAAAAAAGCACGGTCAGAAAATCAAAATTAACAATACTGGTAGCAGGATAAAGCAAAATGTGCTGAGAAACATAAAACACGATTTCCATATTCCGAAAGAAGATTCATAACCTAAATGTGATCATGAATGAGTATCAGAAAAACTTAATTATGAAATAACAGGCTTGAGATCTTCAGCATCATCCAGGATCAGAAAAGTCAACAAAAGAAGTCAGAGCTTCTCAGCTGACCATTGCTAAGCTTTACCTATCACTTCAAAGCCAGGTGCGCTCAGTGGGGCTTTGGGGTGGTGACCAGATCCTGGGTTAATCCACTGATTAGTTTGTAGCTTTGATTTGGGAGATAAAGCCTGGGGCAAAGATGTTGGTCATTGAGGTGTGGACACGAAAAGTCTATCTTCTTCCCTCTTCAGTTTCTCTCTGCTTCCCTCAGCCATGTCATGAACTACTTCTCCCCTGCCATGGCTTGTACCACACCACGCTGCCTTGGAGTTATCTGATACTATGGACTAAAACCTCTCTAAAATGTGAATCAGGATAAACCTCTTCTCCTTACTGCTATGGATTTTAGCTTAGTAACAAAGAAAATAACTAAAACAGATTTTGGAACCAGAGAAGGGGGATCCTTGCCGTGACACTATCTACTCAGGTGGTTCACAAGGTTTTGGAACTTGCTTGTGGGAGGAACTGGGAAAGATGATGCCAGCTGGAGAAACAGCTGGAGAATGCTATGAGCTGAGCATGATGGAAGGTTCTGCTAGAACTCAGAAGACAAAAATGCTGAAGCAATGCAGCTGGAAAAGACCGGGATCCAAAGGTTTCGTTTTGTAAGAAGTACTCCACTGGCAGTTGGACTCCAATCCACGGGTATAATGTGTGCTGTTAGAAAATTCATCTGCATTCTGCTTATGCCCAGAGTCTTTAGTGGAGACTGAGAATATTTCGGCAGAAAGTATTTCAAGGTAGTCTAATGTTGAGGAAGTGGCATGGTTACAGTTGGGGGCTTTTAGAATCGAGAACAAATGACCCAGTAGAATGATTCCAAAAGTTTTGCATTTGGCCAGAAAGGAAGCTCTGGAAAAGTTGGAGCCTGTGAAAATGGAACAGTGGAGAGCTTGAATGTGGGAAGGATTAGCACAGAAATGAAGCCAACTACCTTGGAACAAGGTAAGAAAAAAAGATGGCCTGGGGGTATCACAGGACCAGAGTAAGACTACATCCTTCTTTTTTTTTTTTTTTTTTTTTTTTTTTTTTTTTTTTAAAAA
>PVLD010010173.1:0-72290 GCA_004027595.1 Dinomys branickii | reverse complement strand
CCCCCCGGCTCCCTCCAGACCAAGCTCCTCCTCTCAGCCTTGCTAGTCTAGGCTGGCCCCTCTCAGTCCAGCCACACTCGCTGTGCCCAAAATCACTGCCGCCCGTGTCATCCCCGTCAGGGATTTGCCTGTTCATACACTGTCTCCCACAACTGCATCTCATGGTCCACAAAAGCAAGGGCGGAAATTCTAATGCCACTGTGCCCTGCAACAAAATTCAGCAGGTCAAAGACACTCTATAAAGTCTGGGAAGGGGCTGGGATTGTAGCTCAGTGAAAGATCAACTGCCTAGATGCGCAAGCGGGTTCAATCCCTAATAGCTCAAATATAAATAAATATGAAGTTCAGGAAGGAAGGAATGAGTCAGAATGAGCACCTTTTCCTATTCAATGGGTTCGGAAGCAAAGATTTCACTCAGGAAGGCGGGGGTACTGTAAGACAGAGTCTGGAAGTCAATTCAAGGCACTTTCTTGGGTGTGGAAGGGTTTCACTCAGAAAACTGACCTTGCGTACATTTATTAAATTTAAAGTTTCTCTCTCTTCTCTCTCCTTCTCCCTGTCCTCCACCCTCTACTGGAGATTGAACCTAGGGGCATCCTATCACACTCAGCCCTTTTTAATTAATTCTGAGACAGGTCCTAAGCTGCCCAGGGTGGACTTCAACTTTGTTATCCTTCTGCTTCAGCCTGGCAATGCTGCGTTTATAGGCATATACCAGCTCACATCAAATTTCCTAAACCTTGCCTAGAGAAGAATTAAAACAATGGGAAAATTTTACGGCCATCCCTTACCAACCTTCATCTCCCAAGTACCTACTATTAACTATTAACTAACTTTAGGATCTAAATTTGACATACATTGTTAGCAGTGAATCACTACTGACAAGTTATTAAAATAGTAACTAGTGACCCTGACTACCGTGGTGTGCCTATAGTCCCAGCTGCTCAGAAAGCCGAGGCAGGAGGATCAACTGAGTCCAGTTCAACTAATGTAGGCAACACAGCTACACCCCATCTCAAAAAGAAAACAAAACAAGCAAACAAAACTCAGCAACGACCTCTTAATTGTAGTTTGTTTGACTATCTATTCCTGTATTGATAAAAAGTTCCAGTATATCAGCAAAAGGAGAACCTTTTGCCCTCAGTACTGCAGCAAGAGGGTTGGGGGCTGGTACATTATGTATCACTGGCTCAACACAAAGCCTGAGAGGGCAGACTCTGGCTCAATGTTCTGAAAGGAACCCTAAGAATCCCATCATAAGGCTATCAAATACAGTTCAGAAAGGAGTGTTGGGCATGGTGGCAGATGTCTGTAATCCGAGCCCTCTGGGAGGCTGAGACAGGAATCACAAATTTGAGATGAGTCTGGGCTACTCAGGGAGTTCAAGTCCAGACTATCTTAAGAAAGAAAGGAGGGAGGGAGAAGGAAGAGAGACAAAACTCCCAAGTCTCAAGGACTAGCTCCCATCGGCTGGAGAAAAAGACAGTAAATAAACAAGCACCACTATGTGTGGTGGGGATGTGCACTGCAAGGAAAAGGCAGCACCCAGCACCGAACTAATGTTATTCTGCACAGGCAGTGGAAGACATGCTGTCCGCAGGACGGTGTGAGCGAGTAACTGCCGCATGTGTGGGAGCGGGAGGAAAGGGAGACTTGAGAGACAGTGGTCAGGCCCGGCAAGAGACCAAGGCCATAAGAGGTCACAGCTAAGATGTGGCATTTACTGAGCGGATGACACGACCTGGCAGCTCTGGTGGAGACTCAGAGGAGTGCGGACAGCAGCAGGAAGACTTGACCAGTCCAAGAGTCAGCACTGGCAGAGTTGGAGGCTGCAGGGGGAATCGCAACTGGAGGTGACTAAGGAAGGTAAAAGTCACGGACAACACTGGCTTCCACCTAAGCAACTCAGAGTACCCAGACCTCTCCTGAGAGGTTGGAGAGGTCCTGTTCTACAGAAGCAACTTTGTGTTCTTTTTTTTGGTGGCTAGAATCAAGAATTCAACTTGGGCTGGGTGTGTGGCACACACCTGTAATCCCAGCACTCAGGAGCCTGAGGCAGGAGGATCACTGCCAATTCCAGTCCAGCCTGGGCTACCTAGTGAGTTCGAGGCCTGGCTGGGCTACATAGTGAAACCCTGCTTCAGGGGAAAAAAAAAAAAAAGATTCAGTTTAGGGCTGGAAGTGTAGGTCAATGGATTCAATCTCCACCAAAAAAAGAATTAAGTCTGTTTGGGGGATTTGAAGCCCGAGACATCTTATCATCAGACTTCTAAATGGCAACACAGAACAGACCACAGGCTACACACCTCTCGATTTCAGAAGGGTGTACAGAGCTAAAAATAGACACTTGAAAATAATCAGTGAGGCCCAGCCCTCAGCAAGGGGCCCATAGTCTCAGCTATTCTCAGGAGGCTGAGGCAGAAAGATCACTTGAACCCATGAATCTGACACCACCCTAAACAACATACCAAGACCCCATCTCAAAAAAAAAGAGCTGGTGTGGTGGTACATACCTATAATCCCAGCACTCACAAGGCAGAGGCAGGAGGATTGCTGTGAGTTTTGAGGCCAGCCTGGGCTATATAGTGAGTTCAAGGCCAGCCTGATCTACCCAACAAGACTCTGTCTCAAAAAAAAAGATAAAAAAAAATTAGTGTAAAGACAGTACTTAAAGTTGGGAGCCAAGTGTGATGGTGAATGTCTGTAATCCCAGGAGTCTGGAAGGCTGAGACAGGAGGATCACAAATTGGGCCCAGCCTGGGCAATTTAACAAGACCCAGTCACAAAAACAAAACCAAAAAAATAAAATGTACCTCAGTGTGAAGACTCTGAGTTCAATCCCCAGCACTACCAAAAAAGAGATTGTGTCCCCGTATGCTGCAATGAACAGACATGAGGGAAACATGCACTGTGGAGGAATACACAGCACAAGGAAGGAGCAACCCTAAACAGGCAGAGAAGGATAGGGGGCTGCCCCAGGAGCCCGGCCCCGCAGCCCGCAAGCGAATGAGAAGAACTGGCCAGCTGGGCCATGACCTGCAGGCAGCAATGGGAGAAGACAGCGCCTAACTGGAAAGGGTCAGGAGCCGGCGGTGCAGAAGTGGAGACAGCCAGCAGAGAACTCTGCCATCCGAGAGGAAGAAAATGGGACGCGAGCTGGAGGAATAACACGGAGAACTTTTCTAGTCCTCATATTTCTTCAGGCAGATGAGGAAACAAATTAAAGATAGAAAAACCCCTCCCAGAAGGAGTTCTCAAAATGAAGAGCAGAAATGTCCAGTGAAGTGGCCAACTGCACACAGCTCTGTGATCTGAGAACACAGTAAGGCCTGGCCAGCCCTCGCCATGGTTTTGGCCCCCAGGACTGCGCCTGCACCTTCCTCCTCTCTCCAGAGCCTGCCACAAGGTGTGGTCTGCAGTGACCTCCTTCCACCTGCTCCTTGGGGCATCTTGGAGACAAACACTCGGCCACCAGAGTCTCTGCCCACAGAGGCTCCGCAGCTTCAAGCAGCTCCTCATCCACTCTGTTGAGCTCCAACTCTGAGGCAGCAGGAAGCGGCTCTCCAGCCAAGAGAGGGAGGTACCCAATAGTGGGTAGCTCAGCAACAAAGTTCTAAGCAAAACTTTAAGATTCTGTGCTTTAAGTTTCATATCTCTTTTTATTGGGGGCGTGGCAGGGGTGCTGAGGTTTGAGCCCAGAGTCTTTGCACTGAGCTGTATTCCCAGATGTCTTTGATTACTAGAGCTTTTTTGAGGCAGGGTCTTGCTAAGCTGCCCAGGCTGGCGTCAACCTTGCCACTCTTCTGCCTCAGCCTTCCAGAATGTTGGGATCACAGGCATGTGCCACCACACCTGGCTTCATGTTTTTCTCTTCTGAGAACAGCTAAGCACAGAGAACTCTAACAGGGCATAATTTCTGTTAGTACTCATTTTCCTCCAGGTTAAAACAGACCCTTCAGAAGTGTTAGTGTATGCCTGCAACCGCAGATACTTGGGAGCCCGAGGCAGGAGGACTGCCCGAGTCCAGCCTGAATAACACAGCCAGACCCTGTCAAAACAAAAAAAAAGACTAAAACCTTAAAAAAACTTTAGGAGCAGTTTTACCTTTTACAGATACTACGATGTCACCTGGTGTGGATTCTGTCTGCCGGCCTTCCTAGGGTAGCCACTCTCCCAGCCATTTCAACTGTCCAACATGTCTGTGTCAAGTCATCAACCCTTCTACACACAAGTCTACTCCTAGTGTCTCATTTCCCCTCATCAGAAGGAAGGGGCAGGGAGAGGAGCAGCCTCACTGGAAGTGCTTTAGGAGGCCACCACTGAATGCAACCAAGGTGGATGCACCCGTCCAATTCAGGACAAGGAAATCGCACAAAATAAATTTCGGCCTTCTGTTTATTAAAAAGAAGCACCAAGTAAGTAACATGATAGATCAGATCGGAAGTTTTTTCAATTAGATTTATCTGCTAATTTTTTTAAGAACACAATCTTGTTTTAAGTATGAGTCTACTGTTCAATTGCAAGTTGTCTTTTTTTTTCTTTTTAACAGGATTTTGCTATGTAGTTCAGGCTGGCCTTGAGCTCACTATATACCTAGGTTGGCCTTGAACTTGCAGGCATCCACCTGCCTCAGCCTCTCATGTGCTGGGGTTACAGACTAGCGTCACCATACCCAGTACAAGTTGTCTTCTCTCACACACTACGTGAATAGTGAACATCCTGGTTCCCAGTCCTAGTTTCTATAAAGAACAAAACTCTGAAAGCATTCACAAAGTGATCTACGTGCAGAGTCCTTCTAGCCTTTAAGATTTCCCTCCCCAGTCTTTTCCAGTTTGTTCATCCATAACTAAGCAGTAATTTCTGAGTGACATGCATTTATAGTCTGTCCAAATCATTTGAAACGCTTCTCACAAAACTCTCCTTTTTGAACTCACACTTGGTTTGTGCCAACTTTAAATTGCATAATTACAATAACAAGTACAATAAACACACACAGACACAGGAGACATACAAGTGGCTCTCTCTAAGCCCCCAGTTCAGCTCGGCAGGCCACGGCTGGGGACCCTGGCCCAGCGGCACTCTCCCTGGCCCGGGCTGGCTCAAGGGGAGGTCAGAGAGGAGCCTATCCCTGCACACCAGGTTACAGACTATAGGAGACACCTTTGCTATCACAAATACTCAAAACTCAAAAATGCATCAAAATGTTAACAATTAGTAGAATGTATAAGAGGGGGTTTTTCTGGTTACTTTTATGGTTTTTCTGGTTAGCTTATCAAAAGGAAAACAAAGGCCGAATTTTGGGAAAAGGAAATTTTCATCACGCTGCTGGATCTTTCTGTTTCTGCCCCTAACCCTCAGCCCCACCGTCCCAGAGTCCAGAAACCTCCATGCTCACTCAACTGGCTCAGAATTTCAGCTGCCATCACTTCTGGCCTGTAAATAAAGCTTTCTGAAAAAAATAAAATAAAGCTTTCTGAGGCTGAGAAAAGAGAACAGTAAAGTGTTTGATTCACAGTCAATTATCTTCAAATATTTTCATCTCTTCTTCACACTGTATATCTCTTGGTTCTGTTTATATTTACATTACTATTGTCCCATGTGAGTAACGCTTTGTAAATTATTCCATCTTGATTAAAGTCATTAGTGCCCATTAAAAAATAAAATTGAGTGGAATGTCCTGTTAAGTTTGAATTTCACTTTCCCACAATGTGTGGCAGCTAATACTTCCAATCTCTGGCGAGTCTACTGAGAACATTAAAGTTCTCCTGGAACTAACAAATCACTTCCCTTCCAACACAATTACATAATCTGCAAGTTAAACAGTGCCCTGGAGATTACCCTGTGGCCCCAAATCCCTTCCAATTAAAGGACCCCAACTAAACTACTTTGGGCAGGGAGGGACTTTTTAAAAATCCCACATAACAGAATGCTGCATCCACAGTAGGCTCTTTATTTCAAACACACTTATCCAGCTGAACTGAACGAGTCTAAAATGGGCACAATTCATTCATTTTCTTGTTCTCCCCAGGCTTTAGCTATAATACCCACTGAAGCTGTAATTAAAGATGTACATGATTCTTGTGCTCCTTAGCCAATGTTCAAAAAGAAATTCACTAAAGGAAACGCCATAATTAAGCAAATGGTGTAACCCATTTCAAAAATGTCTTTCTTCTGAGAGGCTGAGGCAAGAGGATTGCGAGTTTGAGCCCTGCCTGGGAAACTTCAAGACTTAAGGGAACTGCTTCAAAAACAAAAAGGGCTGGGGAATGTAGCTCAGTCCAAAGGAAGCCCTGGGATCAATCCCCAGCACCGAAAAATAGTTAATTTTCTTGTAACAGTTTAAAATTGTAAGCACCTAGGATCAAACTGCAGGCCTGGTGTGACTTGCAAAAGGCAGCTGGGTTAACAGCATTAATACTGCTAATGTCAGTAGCAAATAAAACCTGTAACAAGAAGATGGAGAATCAAATCTTTGCTTATGATCTAAAAAGGATCCCAGTGTATCCAAAATACTCACATGTTTTCAATTTCTAGTATGATTTTTTTAAAGAAAAAGTCTTGCATCATTCACATGACTAAATTACACAGCCTTCTACTCATAATGGGGTGCTCACAGACCTAACCGTGGTAGTAAGAGATGTTATTATGCTAATTAGTTTTTCCTCCAGTTAACAGCCTGAGCCCATCTGATTTCCCATAATGATATAAGAAAGAGAACAAAGCCTCTCGAACAGTAACCAACACCAATAATTTTATTTGACTCAAGTGCATATTCCAAAACGGGACATAACTTACAATATGGCTAACATACGCTAGCACACGAAGTATACATTTCCACATCTTCCATTTTTATGCAAAAGAGCACACAAGCCATCCACTGGTCACCAGCACCAACAGCCCTTCGCTAATTTTCTTCAGGCTTTAATTTAAATTTCCACTTCCTCCTGAAGACCTCGGGACACCCACCCCTGGCAGCTCGGTCCGTCTCTTTCATCATAGCTTTTTTTCATAACTAACGGGTCAAGTTCCTCTCCGTTTCAACATGAAGCACGGCAGCGTGGCCCCACCACCAGAGCCCACTCCTGCATGCTGGAATGTACAACACACTCAATTTCACTGTCCTTCATTGTCTGCAGTGTAACTGCCATTTTGCCACCATGCACACGAGAGAAATGCGTTCCCACAGGCATCTTACGAATTTCCAGAGCAGCTATTCTTTGTGGATTTACAGAACATGTGCCTTCTCTGAATTCCCTTCATCGACACAGAAACGGCTTTGGGAGGCCGAGATTGATTTACCTACTTGGGTAACCCCCCCTTCCAAAAAAAAAACCTTATTCTAAAACATTTTTATGTTCCTAGCAATTCTGATTTCCTGGCAGCTTCAATCCTAAGGGTCTTCATCACACGGTAAGGGAAGAATATCGGGGCGAAGATCTGAAAATATCGCTTTGGCTCTTCCCAAGGAAAATGAAAAATCTTCAGTCCACAAAACAAAACAACGAAATGATTTTATCAATTGTCTGTTCTTCTCCGGGCGACCCCGGGAGGGCGAAGCAGCACGCTGTAAAGCAGACAGCTGGCCCTGGCCGGTGCACGGCGCCCTAACCCTCCTGGGGCTCCCTCTCCGCCCCACACGCGTCCGGGGCTCAGAGGCTCACACAACCCCCAGGCCACCCCGAAACCCGCCGCCGCGGAGGCACAAAGGCCGCCCGCGCCTCGCGCACGCCGCACACACGTGCAGGCCGACACGCGCGGGCCGCCTTCCCGGGTCGGAGCCGCGGATACGCGGGTCCCAGCTGCCGGCGCGCCGGCCGCTCCCGGGTGACTGGCGATGAAGCCGCGCGCCGCCCGCCGCAGGCCATGGCCCCTGCGCGGCGCTCGGCCCTCTCCCGGGGCGCTCGGCCGCCTGCGAAGACCCCGCCCGAGCCCCGGCCCGGCCCGGCCCGGCCTCACCTCCTCCTCGCTCTCACTGCGGAAACACAGGCACGCGGCCCGCTTCTTGTAGCCGTCGCCATCATAGGTGCGGGTCTGGTTCGACTTGAGCTTCATCATTCTCTGGGCCCGGTGCGGGTGCGCCGCGGGTCGCTGGAGTCGAGGGGTGGGGAGCCCGCTCCGGACGGCCTCGCGCGCGCGCGCCCCCTGCGTGCCCGAAGGAGGCAGAGAGGGGAAAGCCGCTTCTCCGCTACACGGCTCCGCCGCTGGCCCGCCGCGGCCGCCTCATTGCCCCCGACCCAGGCCCCGCGCCGCCACAGCCGCCACGGCCTCCGCCGCCGCTCCCGCCGCCGCCGCCGCCCCCTCTGTCGCCGCCGCCCCCGACGACGACCGCGCCGCCATCTTGGGCGCGCTGCGTCAGCGGCGTAAGGCCGCGCCGGGCTGCGGGACGGCGGCGCGCTCGTAGCGCAAGCCGCGTTCAGGAATCGCGCCCTCCTCGTCCGCGCGTTGTAAACGAACGGCTGGGACGGGAGCGGCGCGCCACGCTCGGCGACCACTACGCCAGTAGCGTAGGTGTGGAGCGCGCGCAGAGAAAGCCAAGGAGACGCGGGTGTGGGCACCGGAGGTCCGGCCGCGCGAAGCATCGGAAAGCTGGGCCTCGCGGAAGGTCACGCCGCGAGGTCGCAGCTTATGGGCCAAGGTCACGCCTCCGGGCTCTTGGAGCCGCGGTCTGCTCGGGAGAGAGAGAGGGAGAGACGGACAGGAAAGCTCAGGTGCAGGAGACGGGATGCGATTAAACACAACGGAGAATGCAGTCCTACATATCTGAGCGAGGAGCTGCGAGGCAATGGGGCGGGGCAGGGCGACGGTACACTTGCTCTGACAGCCCGAAGCTGTGGGAGTTCTACGGGGCACGTTTCCTATTCGAAAGAACCAGTGTTTAACCTGTGGTCCTTTATTGATGCAAAAGACATGCTGAGCTGAGGATGGGCCTAGCTTGCCAAGGCCCTGGGTTCCATCCCCAGCGCTGCCAAAAAAGCAAATGTTTCTCCTTTTTGAGGGGATAGAGGGACGTTGTTTTGTTTAACGCTGACTCCCTATGTAGTCCAGGTTGGCCGCCTCCATGCTAGGATTACAGGCGGGCACCATTGTGCCTGGCGAAATGCTTCCTCTTAAGGTACAGGAAAGGACTAGGAGTGTGTGTGTGGCTGGGGATATAGCTCAGTGGAATAAGCGTCTGCCTAGCAAGCGCAGGGTCCTGAGTTCGATCCCCAGTACTGCCAAAAAAAAAAAAAAAAAGGTGTGTGTGCGTGTGTGTGTGTGTGTGTGTTACACATAATGTAAATCATGAAACATCTTTGTGTCTGGCAATGAGGATTATATATTATGGAAGTCAAACATTGTCCAGGAAAAGATTTCTGTACAGACGTAACAATCTCCAGGAAAGACAAAGGGTATCACCTGTACATGTTCTCTGCTGCCCTGACCAAAACTAATAGCACCATTCTGATGCCCTTAACCTTTTAAAAATCCTCTGGAGGATTTATAGTAGTGAATTTGGGGGGGGGGGATGTTTTGTTTTCTTTTTGAGACAGGGTCTCACTCCGTAGTTCAGACTGGCCTTGAACTCTCAGCAATCCTCCTGCCTCAGCCTTCTGAGGGCTGGGATTACAGGTGTGTGCCACCGTGCCCAGCCTATATTTAGCAGAGTCCAATAAGATAGAGATTTGACACCAAACAGTTGGAATGTCAATTACATCACTTTCTAAAAAACTCAATGCCTGTAATCCCAACACTTGGGAGGCTGAGGCAGGAGGATCACGGTGAGCTCAAGGCCAGCCAGGACTACATAGTGAGACTTTGTCTCGAAAACCCAATATGTAAATATTTAAAACTGTAAAATATGGATAATAAACCTATTCAGTCCTGGCACATAGCAGACACTCTGTTGCAGCTCATATTCCTGACACTTCCCTCAACCTTTGCACAGAAGACGTAGAATTTCAGATCATTTAGGTCAGTCTTCATGCAACAGAATGCCCAAACCCTTGGTTATTTAGTTGTCTTTCTAGCTTTCTCCTCTGCCATTATGTTTCTGATCTTAAAGAAAACACTATGGGGGCTGGGGATATGTAGCTCAGTGGAATAAGCGCCTGCCTGGCAAGCGCAGAGTCCTGAGTTCAATCCCTGGTACTGCCAAAAAAAAAAAAAAAGAAAAGAAAACACTGAAAGTCCCTTTAGTAGACATAGTAGATTGTCAAAATTTTGCAAAACTACAGAAGGCATAAAAATAAATGATGGATATCATTCAACACATTCTATGTATCTGTATCCTGCATTTTTCTGACCATTGCTATTTTTGGACCATTTCTATTTAATTTATAGCCCATCCTAGGGATGTGTTATCAATTGTTTTGCCATTTCCCCATTGGTAGAAGCTAAAGTTCTGTCCTGTTTCAGTAGAACTCTAGCCTTGAACAACCCTTCATACTAAACCTGGTCCTTATCTCAGTTCAAGATAAATTCTCAAAAATAAGCCAGGTGTCGTGGCTGAGGCAGGAGGACTGCTGCCTGGCCGGGCCGCTGTCAGTGCCAGATCTTGATGGTGCCTCACCAAAAGCAGGTGCCAAGGGTAGAGGGCAGCACGGGGTTGCAGGTGGTGCCCGCACAGGGCTTCATGTGTCCCTGCAATGTGCACACCAGGGCAGCAGTGCAGAAGCTGAACAAGAGGACCCGGCCACGAGAGCCACCAGTCACCTGGATGTCACCGCACGGGGAGCACTCTCAGCCCACACAGTGCCCTTGGTAGTACTGCTGTCGCTCAGACAGTAGGATCACATGGCCTAGAAGAGGGACGCGGGCTCCCGCAGGTGCAGGGCCAGGCTGGACAGGTGTACCTCTATGGAAAATCTGGTTGGCGACTTTGGCAGAGGTCTGCAAGTCCCAGGCAATTTTCACATGATCCAAGGAGTTGGGGCTGCATGCATCCATGCTGCTCAGGAGCTCAGAGCCAGCTGCAGGAGGAGAGAGGATGTCCAGGGCCTGCTGCACAGTCGCCTGGTAGCTGCTTACTGCCTGGCTGGCCCTGGCATCCCAAGCCTTGATGTTGGAGTTGAAGCCCCCATGTAAGAAAATGCTGTAGTCTTTGGGATGAAATTACACAGCTGTGATTCTGAAATTGCTCCGACCACCCAGGAGCTGGGTTCCTGTTTCGAGGGTGGTAGGGTGCAGCGAACAGGTCTGTAGGCAGTGCCCCAGCCCATATCCCACAGCCTGCAGATTCTGCCCATTGAGAGGAGCATCTGGCCTCCAGTCAGCACTATACACCACTGGAAACGCAGCTGGGTCTCTTCAGACACCCTGGGGGCCATGCAGAGCAGGGTTGGGGTTCGGCTGAGGGGACCCCTGAGGACTTCGAGGCACAGCCCTGGGCTAGCTCTGTGCTCACCGCCTGCATCTGTCTCAGCCTCTTTGGGACGTTGGGGACAACGTGCTCTTCACTCCTACTTCTCTTCAGAGAGTGTTGTGTCTACTGGTGGCAGAGATTTGTCCTGAGCCCAGAAGGGTGATGTGGTGGCACCACAGGAAGGTCAGACGTGCTTCTGACGGGCAGCTGCTGGGATGGGCTGGCCAGGGCACAGCTGGTCCACAGGGAGGAGGGCCAGGGAGGTGCTGAGGCCGGGGTGGCGGCCTCAAGATCCTTCCCAGGCCACGGCAGCCTCTGGTCAGGGCACGAGCTGTGCCTGCTCCCCAAGAGCCAATCTAGTGGGAGGCGGCGCTCCTGGGGGTTGGCACAAGGACTGAGCTCCGTGCACTGCACCCTCTTCTCTGTTACATTCCCAAGAAAACTCTGCCTGGGAGGGCTGGTCACACTAGAAGTGTCTTCTACCCGGCCTGCAGCATTCGAGCCTCCTGCAGGCTCCAACTCGGCTTCTGAGTCAGAACCATCATGAGCTATCATGAGGCCATCAAACACACAGTGTCCTGCTGCCCAAGGCGGACCACCTGAAACCAAACAAAATCAGAGTTGGAAAATATGGGGAGCAGCCATGGTGCCACACACACGATCCAACACTCAGGGAGGCTGAAGCAGGAGGACTGCAAGTTTGAGGCCAGCCTGGGTGACCCAGTGAATATACAGCCAGCTGGGATTATGTAGCAAGACCCTGAGTCAAAAAGGAAACATGGATAGTTTCTGATTCTTCCAGCTTTTTGTGGGTTTGTTTAGTTTGAAGAGCTCACAGCATCACTCCCAGAACCATTATTGAAGTAGTTACTTTTCTTTATTCAGGATGGATTAACCAAGGGACTCTGTTCTTTCTTTGAAGAAAATGGGTAAACTGTAAATATTAAAAAGTTATATTATCACAGTTAAATACTCCTTCAAATGTTCTATTTTTTAAAAAACAACAATAAAGCTAGGTGTGTTGGTGGACATGTCATCCCAGCACTCGGGGCTGAGGCAGGAGGATCGTTGAGTTTGAGGGCAGCCTGGGCTATATAACAAGACCCTGTATTCAAAGACTACCAGGAAATAGGAGACTTTGCAGAAGCAAGCCCCCTGCCAAATTCACACTTTCCTATATTCTACTCATTCTGAACTACCTATAGTTTTGCATTTGTTTTTTGGCAGTACTGGGGATTGAACCCAAGGCCTTTACACTGAGCTACATCCCAGCCCCTTATTATTTTTCATTTTGAGACAGGGTCTCATTAAGTTGCTAAATTGTCCGTGTTGTGGCTATATGTAGGTGTCCCTCTAATGCCTCGGTGCAGTCAGAGGTGGGGCTTTTTTCAGAGGTGGCTGAGTCTAGAATGCATGGCTGATGGATGGTACAATGCTAGGATTAAGGGTGTGTGATTACTAAATCAGTCCACTTATTGGTTTTGCAGCACCCTAATCTCGGTAGCCTGGTTACAATCTAAAGGACAGAAGGAGACTTGTCTACCCCCTTGCTCAGTTTGTGTCCTTCTGCCTTCCACAAACTGTTCTCCACAAAGCCACCCTGCCTTGGAGCTGGCTGACTATGGACTGAACCGCTGCTAACTGTGAGCCTAGGGAACCTTTCCCCACTTAGCTTTGGTATCAGGTATGTTGTCTCAGCAAAGAAAGAAAAGTAGCTAAGACACCCAGGTTGGGCTCAGACTTTTGATCCTCCTATCTCAGCCTCCCAGAGTGCTGGGATTACAGACATGCACCACCATGCCCAGCATGAACCACTGAGTTTTTTGAAGCTTTAGACAACTGTCCAAGTCTGGACATGACCTACCGTCTGGAAGGGAACTCAAGTCCTTTACTTTCTCCCCTCTGTTTTTCCCAGAGACCCTAAATTCTTGCCCTTCAGAATGCCAGTTACAAGCACTTGTTCCAACTGGGCTTTATGGTATATCCTATAAATCCTAGCCCTGTGGGAAGCTGAAGCAGGAAGATCATAAAATTAAGCCCAGCCTAGGTAATTAAGCAATTTAGCAAGACCCTGTCTCAAAAACAATAAAATAAAATAAAAAATTAAAAAAGCTGGTGATGTAGCTCAGTGCAAAGGCCCTGGGTTCAATCCCCAGTCACACAGAAAAAAAAAACAAGCCACCTATTCCAAGGAACCCTCTCTAACTACCTTTGTCCCTCACAGGGGCCCCTAAGTATATCTTCATTTATCACATGGTCTTGTCATTATTTTCTAGCCTTTCTTCCTTCTACATTTCAATCTTCTTGAAGACTTACTCTTATTTCCCTCAGTAGTTATCCCAGGGCCTGATACAGAAGGCAACTAAAAAAACAAAAGGAAAAAAATTTTTTTTGAGATAGTGTCTTGCTATGTGCTTAGGCTGGCCTCAAATTCACTGGCAATCCTCCTACTTCATCCTCCCAAGTGCTGGGATTACAGATCTGCATATCAAACCTGGATCTTCTTTTTGGTTTGGATTGGTTTTTCTTGGTTTTTTGAGACAGAGTCTCATTACATAGTTTAAACTTTTCTTTTTGGTCCTTTTGAGACAGGGTCTGCTATGCAGTTTAGACTGGCCTTGAGCTCACTTGGTAGCCCAGCCTGGTCTCGAACTTACAACAATCCTCCTGCCTCAGCCTCCTAAGTGCTGGGATTACAGGCGTGCGACACCATACCCGGCTCATGTAGTTTAAACTAGGCTTAAACTACATATGTAGTCCCAGCTGACCTCCAACTAGTAATCCTCCAGTCTCAGCCTTGTAAATGCTGGAATTAGAGGCATGCACCACCATGGCCAACTTAGGTACAGAGCTGTCAATTAAAAAGGAAAGGAGCTGGGCTGAGGCAGGGGGATTTCTAGTTCAATGCCAGCCAGGGATACACAGTGAGACCCTGTCTCAAAAAACCAAAATATAATAATGATAATAAATTTAAAAAATCAGTTATCTAACGTGTTTCCTCAAGAAGCTACAAAAACTCTAGTAAATGCAAATTAAGTAAAAGAGGAAATTAATAGTGGAGAAATCAGTGAACTAGAAAGCGCACAAGAGAAAATTAACAAAGCAAATGAAAACAAATTTGTTTCTTTGAAAAGATGAATAAAATGTATAAATTATAAGCAAGACTGATTAAGAGAAAAAGAAGAAATACCAACCTGCCTTTGGCCAGGGTCGGAGCTGAGTGACAGAGACCTTGCCTGGTACCCAGGGTCCTACTGGGTTTAGTCCCCAGCAGCAAACAAAAAAACCCAAAAAAACCCCACCAATATCAGCAATGATGTTAAAAGAATTATAAGAGAATATTATGAAAAAGTTTATGCCAAAAAAAATTTTTTTTGAGATAGGGTCTCACTATGTAGTATAGGCTGGTCTTGAACTCCTGCCTCAGCCTCCTGAGTGTTGGGATTGCAGGTGTGTGCCACCATGCCCAGCAAAAATTTAATAATGTAAGTGAAAGGGACAAATTCCTAGAAAAACAAATTACCAGAATGAAAAAGAGCCAGGCCACTAGTAGGGAGGCTGAGGCAGGAGAATCACAAGTTTAAGGCTAGCCTGGGCAACGTAAGTGAGTTCAAGGCCAACCTGAACTATACAGTGAGACCCTGTCTCAAAAAAAAGAAAGAAGAGAAAGGAAGAAAAGAGAGAAAGAAAGAGAAGAGAAAGAAAGAATTAGATTAGCTTTTGAAAATTTTACTTCATTTTTCTTTTTTTATTGTCAAAGAGCCTGTGTCAAAAAACAAGAAAAAAAAGTCTCTTAAAAACACTTTGTACAAAGAAAACTATAGTACCAGGTGCTATCATTGGTGAAATCTATCAAATACCAAAGAGTAATTCAAATTATACACAAAATTCTTCAGAATGAGCAGGGCATGGTGGTACTCGCCTGTAATCCCAGCCCTCTGGAGGCTGAGGCAGGAGGATCATTGCAAGTTCAAGACCAGCCTGGGCTACAAAGTGAGCTCAAGGCCAGCCTGAACTGCATAGCGAGACCCTGTCTCAAAAAGATAAAAAAAAAAAAAAAACCTTCAGAAGCCAAGGATATAGCTCAGTGGCACAAGTGCCAGCCTGGCAAGCATGAGGCCCTGAGTTCAACTCCTGGTACAAAAAAAAATTCTTCAGAAGATAGAGGAAAGAATATCTTTCAACCTGTCTTAATTCTAATTCCAAAATCTGATAAAGACTGTAAGGGTGCAGCGGTACCTCCCTGGAGTTGTAGTTACTCGAGGCCAGCCTGAGCAACAGAATGAAACCCTACATCAAAAACAAACAAAAAGGGTGCGAATACAGCTCAGTGGCACAGCACCTCCCTAGCAAGCTTGAGGTCATGAGTTTGGTTCCTGATACCAAAAACAAACAAACAAAGAAAAAGTTAGGGACCAATGTTCCTCACGAACATAGGTGCATGTTACACATACACACACACTCATCCTGAAAGATATCACTAACTTGGTTAGCCATACAGCCAGGGAAACATAGTTTGACCAAAGAAGTTTAATAGAAGAATGTAAAGTTAGTTTAACTTTACAAAAATCAAACAGTGCTGGGTGTGGTGTTGCACACCTATAATCCCAGCACTCAGGAGGCTGAGGCAGGAGGATTGTCCAGAGTTTGAGGGCAGCCTGAGCTACATAGGAAGTTCAAGGCCAGCCTGAACTACACAGGGAGACTGTGACTCAAAAAAGCCAAGCCGAACGAAACATAAACAATCTATGAAATAAATCATATTAACTGGTCTGGTCATGTTGGCATATGCCTGTAATCCTAGCACTTGGGAGCCTGAGGCAGGAGGATCACTGCCAGTTTGAGACCAGCCTGGGCTACAAAGTGAGTTCAAAGCCAGCCTGAATGAAAAAATCCTGTCTCAAAAAGACCAAAAAATAATAAATAAATCACATTTACTTGCTAACAGAAAAAAAACTATGTGGTCATCTTGATCTTTGTAAAGCACTTGATAAAAAACTTTAAGTAAATTCATCCTTTCCTAATCAAAGCTGTTAGCCAGGCTGGCCTAGAAGGAAACTGTCTCGGCCTGGTGAAGGACATCTGTGGACACATAGGTATTATCAGGCTTAATGGTGGAAGAATAAATGCTGGTGCATTAAGGTCAGAAATGAAACGGGAGCATCGGCTCCCACCGTCACCGTGAGTTGTCATGATTCACACACAACATGATTGTGTTGTGATCACACACATGTGACTGTGATCACACACCTGATTCTGTAAATAGTAAATTCAAAAGTAGGTTCAATTAGAAAGTTCAAGGCCATGAGTGGTAGCGCCCACACACCTGAAATCCTGGCACTCAGGAGGCTGAGGCTGAAAGATCGCTGTGTGTTCGCAGACAGCCTGGGCTACAAAGTGAGTTCAAGGCCAGCCTGAACTGTGTGGTGAAACCCTGTCTCAAAAAGACAAAAAGAAAAAGAAAAAAATGAAACCCTGTCTCAAAAAAATCTTTTTAAAATTAAAAAATAATAAAAATTCAAATTATTTAAATTAGAAAATCAGCAAAAGTCGTGACAAACATCCTATCAAAGAGAAGACAGAAATAGCAGATAAGCACATTAAACGATGTTCAGCCTCATTAGCCATTAAGGAATAGCAGTTAAACTTTTTTTTTTTTTTTTTTTGGCCGTACTGGGGATCGAACTCAGGACCCTGCACTTGCTAGGCAGGCGCTTATTCCACTGAGCTATATGCCCAGCCCCAATAGCAGTTAAACTTGTAGTAAAGCCAGGCATGGTGGCATTTGGGAGGGTGCACTCCCCAGCACTCGGAAGGCTGAGGCAGGAGAATTGCCAGGAGTTCGAGGGCAGCCTGGGCTACATAGCAAGACCCTGTCTCAAACAAACCAAAACAGAACTGGTGATGGAAGCATTCTGTAGCTTCACAGCATCGGTGCTCACAAGACTATAACTGTTTATCAAGGTTCGGGCCTGGTGGCTAGAGATGTGGCTCAGGGGTACAACTCTTCCTTTGCATGCACAAGGCCCTGGGTTTGACTCCCAGCACCACGAAAAGAAAAACAAAAAAACAAAAAAAAAAAGAAAGAAAGAAAAGACACAGGCCTGGGGCTGGAGCTCAGGGCTTGATGACACCCAGGTTGGGCCTTGCGACTATCCACACCTGGAACTAGGCCAAACCAACCAGTGGGCCAATCACACACAGCCTCGATCCCAGCGTCACACACCCTAGACCCAGCCACCTCTGAAAAGCCCCAACCACAACTGCAGGAGGCTTTGGAGGACATGTAAGCACATGCCACAACACTAGGCAAGTGCTCTACTGCCAACCAACATCCCAGCCCTTTTTGAGACAGGGGCTTGATAAATTGTCCAGGCTGGGCTGACTTGAGATCCTCTTAGCTCAGCTACAACTACAAGCATGTGCCACTGAGCCAGGTTCCTTTGATGTTTCTGTCTCTATTAAACAGAGATTTCCACTTTCAAACATTTTGCTGGGTGAAGTACTGCACACTTGTAATCCTACAACTTGGTAGGCTGAGGCAAGTGTATGCCAGCCTCCCCCAAGGCCAGCCTGGGCAATTTAGTGAGACCCTGCCTCACAATAAAATGGGCTGGGGAGGACGTATCTCATAGCAGAGTTCTTGCTTGCTTAACAGGCTGAGGTGCTGAGTTCTGGCACTGGACCCGTGAGGGCGCATTGCGATTCATCTCCCTCAATGAACTTTTAGCTTTTTTTGTTTGTTTTTTTGAGACAAGGTCTGGCTATATGGTTCAGACTGGCCTCAAACGCATGGCGCTTCTCCTGCCTCAGTCTGCTGAGTGCTAGGATTACAGGTGTGTGCCCACATGACCAGTGTTTTTTGCATACTAAAGAACTAATGCCCTTAGATCCTCAAACATTTTTGTAGAGCAGTACTCTGGGAGGCTGAGGCAGGAAGATCCCAAGTTCAAGCCCAACTTGGGCAGTTTAGGGAGACCATCTCAAAATTAAAAAAAATAAGCCCAGCTGTTGTGGTACATTCCTGTGATCCCAGCTCTAGGGAGGCTGAGGCAGAAGGATCTCCTGAATTCGAGGCCAGCCTGGACTATATAGTGAGTTCAATGCCAGCCTGAACTACATAGAAAAACCCTGCCTCAAAAAAACAAAATAAATACATAAATGGCTGGGTGAGTAGCTCAGTGTGAAGGTCCTGGGTTTAGTCTCTAGTACTGCTAACAAACAAAATAAATAGGGCAAGTGGCCCGGGAGTGGAAGCCAGGGTTGATGCATGCCGTAGACCCTCAAACTGACCTCTCACCTCCCACTCCTTCAAGTACCTAGAGCTCTCTGACATCTCTTGCAGGGAGTCTTCAGGGGTTTTAAATCCCAGCTGGCGCAGGCTTCCATCCATCTCACCCTGCTGGGAGGCTCCTTTGCCCCAGGCACACGTCTCCTCCCCCATTTAATATCTACTTCTTGTTAAAAAGCCCTTTCCTCATAATGGCCTCTTTGATGCGCCACCAGCCGCGCAGGGATTCTTTCTCAAGGGCCTGTTCTTTGGGCCTGAGCCATGCATGTATCACGGGCTTCCCAGAAAGCACTTTAAACAGAAACGGGATGCAGGCTGGCACTTTTTAAACAGTTCCTTTCTCCTCTTTCTTCCCCCATGGCCTCGTTCTGTCCTAGTTTCCCTTTCTACCACCCAGAGATCAGATGATGGGCGCCCTGCCTGCCCCCCCCAGTGGGCAGCACAGCCCCTGGGAGCCAGGGCTTCACCCTTGGCCACGAGGTGCAGCGTGGTGACCTCACAGACCTAGACTCTGCACACAGTGTTCTGCAGGGAAGAGCTGTGTTAATCCTCATTTTACAGTATTGTTTTTTTTTTTTTTTTTTTGCGGTACTGGGGATCGAACTCAGGACCCTGCGCTTGCTAGGCAAGCGCTTATTCCACTGAGCTATATCCCCAGCCCTACAGTATTGTTTTTTAAAGATTTTTTTTTTTGGTACCAGGAATCGAACTCATGACCTCACATTTGCCAGGCAGGCACTTGTGCCACTGAGCTAAATCCCTGGCTCACAGTATTGTTTTTGTTGGGTGTGTTTTGTTTTGTTTTGTTGAGACAGGGTCTCACTGTAGTTCAGGCTGGTCTTGAACTCGCCATGGAGCCCAGGCTAGCCTTAAAGTCCCAGCAATCTTCCTGCCTCAGCCTCCCAAGTGCTAGGATGACTCTGTACACCACCATGCCTGGTTTGGTTTGGTTTTTATGAGACAGTCTCACTATGTATTCCAGGCTGGTCTTGAACTTACTATTCAGCCCAGGCTGGCCTCCAACTCCCAGCAATCTTCCTGCCTTAGCCTCCCAAGTGTTGGGATTACATGTGTATGCCCAGCTTTGAGACAGGGATTTGCTAAATCACTAAATTGCCCAGGATGGGCTTAAACTTGTTATCCTCCTGCATCAGCCTTTCAAAGTGCTGGGAGTTAGGTTTTCTCTATTTTCTTCCACTTGCTTGCTTATTTATTTCGTATCAGAGTACTGGAGACTTGCTTGCTCCCTGACCCTGGACAATGAGCTACATCCCCAGTCCATTCTTAAAATTGTTTCATATTAGGGCCAGGATATAGCTCAGTGGCACAGCACCTGCCTGGCAGGTGCAAGGACCTGGGTTCAATTCCTAGTACCAAAAAATAAATAAATAAATAAAATTGGTTCATATTAACTTACTGTGCATTTCAAAGTAGCTGAAAAGAGTATTTTAAATATTTCCACCACAAAAAATATAAGTATTTGTGGTGATGGGTATGTTCGTTGGCCTGATTTGCAGTTTTCACAGTGTATATGTCTAGAAACAAAAGTAAAAGCCAGGCATGGTGGCGCACGCCTGTCATCCCAGCACTGGGGAGGCTAAAGCAGGAGGATTGCTGTGAGTTTGTGACCAACCTGGGCTACAAAGTGAGCTCCAAAGTCAGCTCCACCAGCCTGAACTTCATAGTGAGACCCTGTCTCAAAACAACAGAAAGAAAGAAAGAGAGAGAGAGAGAGACAACGCATACATGCATCAAAACACCACATGGTACCAATAGATATGTATAATTATTATTTGTCAATGAATTTAAAATATGATGTGGTAGTGCACACCTATAACCCCAGCATGCTGGGAGGCTGAGGCAGGAGGATCCTAAATGTGAGCCCAGCCTGGGCAATTTAGGGACTTGGTGATTAGACACCATCTCAGAATAAAAAAATAAAAATAAAAAGGGGTCAGGGTGCCGCTTAGCGTGAAGACCCTGGTTCAATCCCCAGTACACTGGTACTATGTTTATACTAGAAAACTAAGGTAGGCTGGAGGTTCCAGAGTTCAAGGTTGCTCAGAACAGTTTAGGAAGCTCCTCTGCCTCAAGAAAGGAACACCTGTCTCAGTTGCGGGCTGACGAAGATGAAAAGCAAGTGAGACTCACCCCTGCCAATGGGAATGTCCATTAATGCTGCTCGTGGGAGTACTGGGATTCAGTGGCACGGAAGCCTCCATAGCAACCTGAGTCACCATAGCCCTGACCTGGAAGTAACCCACTGCCCACTGCCTGGCAAAGGGGTGAACAGACTTCCCAATGGGAACTCTGGGTCCCGCAGCGCCCCTGGGGGAGCCCAAACTGCGAACGGGCCAGGCTGAAAAAAGCGACACTTTAGGACTCGCAAACCCAGTGGACACAGCCACAGGCCAAGCTGTCCATGCTATCCTGCTGCAACCTGGCCTGGGAGACACAACCACCCAGCAACAAGACCTCCAGACACCTGTTCGTGTGTGCGTGCGTGCGGGGAAACCCTTCCAGCCTATCCTACCTTTGTCCCCCGAAGTTGAACACAGCCTGCAGTGACTGCTTTCTAAAGGTCTTAGTGAATTAACGGAATAGAAGTCAGAGTAAAAGGCACTATAAGATTTTTCAGTTGGGAAAATTAATCTTACCCATCAGTTCCCCAAGTCTCTTAAAAATCCTCTGTAGCTTTTTTTTTTTGACAGGGACCCATTATGTAGTCCAGGCTGGAATGAATAATTTGCTATGTAGCCCAAGCTGGCCTCAGACTCACAGCAATCCTCCTGCCTCAGCCTCTCCAGTGCTGGGATTACAGATATGTGCCACCAAGCCCAGTTTGGAGCTCGTTTATGGAGGGAGTAGTAGTGGTAGGGATGAGTTGTGATAGAACCGAGACCCATGCGGAATCAGACCAGACCTTCTGACTCGAGAGAAGTCTTTATTGTGGGGAGTAGCAAGCTGCCTAGTGACCAAGGCAGCAGCGAGCTGAACAAAGCGTGGGCTTTTAAATTCTTTTTCAGGGTGGATCAGCGGGCCAGAACAGCCTGAGGGGTGGTGGTGGTGTGGGTCCATGTCTAGTGGTGGTGATGGTGTCCTCGGGCCAGAACAGTCCGAGCAGGGTGGGTTGTTCGTGGGCCAGAAGAAGCCAAGGGAGTTGCCAAGGGGGATGAGGGCGGGGTTGGCTTTTGTGGCCAAGGGGAACTGAAGTGGAACAGGTAAGGAAAGGAGAGAAATGTTGGGAGTTAAAGTTTTCCCACAAGGGGCCTGGCTGCCTTGTGACTTACCAAGTTGGTAAGACACAGGGTTGGTGGGCAGATGCAAGCTCTGATAAGACTTTGGAACCAACCTTGGAAGATAGGTCAGTACTTCCCCAGACCTTTGTCCAGGGACAGCCTCTTGCTATACTAACTCATGCTCTCCAATGACCTCAGGCACTTATAACAGCTCTTCAACACACCCTGTCCGTCTGAATGTGGCAGTGCACACCTGTGATCCCAGCATTCAGGATGCTGAGGCAAGAGGATTGCTTTAAGTCTGGGGCCAGTGTGAGCTCCAAGACCAGCCTGAACCATTTAGTGAGGCCTTGACTCCAAAATATAAAGCCTAGTCTCCTTTGCTGTAAAGGGCCTGCTGGCTCGGCTCACCTCAGGTTCACTGGCCTCCCCTACACTGTCCTGCACTGCTAGCTCAGACATGGTCATCTAACGTGAATGTAGCACTTGGTGTTATGGGTCCATGGGATGCTTCGTCCTGTTTTTCTAACTAGACCGGAGGAGCTAGAGGGTATGTGTGAAGCAGGGTGCTCCCCAGCCATGAAGAAAGACCGTCAAGGCATTTCTGTGAGTCCCAGGACAGGGGCTGGTGCACAAGCAGCCACCTGCATGGAAATGTGTCTCTCCGCGAGTAGCCACCTCAGAGTGTCCCTGGAGTCCGAGGGTCATCTTGAATATACTCTAGAGTCATGAGGGAAGATGCTGGCAAAGAGCCCTGCTTGACAAACGATGACAGTTTAGGGCCAGGAAAACAGCCAGGCTGTGCAGGAAGCTCTCAGCCTCCCTGGACGCTGCCTTCCTTCCCGGCAGGATCCAAGTCACACACTCACGCGGTGGGAGCACATGGAGCGCTCGACGATGCCGGGCAGCAGGGAGACTGGGTGAAAAGCCATCCGCGGCAGGCCAGCCAAACTCTCTCCTCGCCAAAGCAGCTTCCACCTCGCAGCGGGGGTGAGTCCAGCTCGCCTCAGCTGAGTCACACCTCAAGCTGCCCTCGGCCGCCACCTCGTGGTCCAAAGTACAATCGCCTCAGAGACCCCAGGGGCCAATGGCAGGAAATCACCTGTGGTTCAGGATTTCCATCATTTGTTTTTGGATGTGGGGGTCCAAGAGTTCAGGCTGGCCTCAAACTCAGTGATCTTCCTTCCTCGGCCTCCCAAGTGCATGGTGCCAGGCAATGTTTTGTGTATAGGACCACAGAAGGTCTGGTCTGCCCCTCTGGCACTCAAAGCACACTGACACTTGGTATCACTTCTGGAAAACAATGCCCTGGCCAATTCTGTCATGTGCTGGGCCTTCAAGAGCTCCTTGGGCAGCAGAGCTCCAGTTGCCCAGTCAATAGCTGTCCAAGTTTTAAACGTTCTGTTAAATATTCTTTTTAAACAGGGCCCTGCTATGTAGTTCAAGATACCTCCCTACCATTCTCCCGCCTCAGCCTCCTGAGTGCCAGGATCAGATGTGCCACCATGCCCAGTTCTTGGGTTTTTGAGACAGGGTCTGACTCCGCAGTTCAGGGTAGCCTTGAACTCATGGCAATCCCCCTGCCCCAGCCTGAGTGCTGGGATCGTAAGGGTCTGCAACTCAAAACTCTTCTGAGCTAGGGGCAGGACCCAAGGCATCAAACATGACTGCTCTACCAAGCTTCAGCCCCAGCCTGTTACTGTACTTTCTCCTGTTTCTCAACAATCTCAAACCTTTTAAGACTGATACAGGGCTGCGGGTATAGTTTAGTGGCGTAGTGCCTGCCCAGCAAGCCTGAGGTCATGAGTTCGATTCCCAGTACTAAATAAAAAACTGATATGCATTAGCCAAGTATAGTGCACACTTGTAAGCCCAGCACTCCAGGGAAGCTGAGGCAGGAGGATCACCTAGTCTAGCATGGGAAACATACCAACATCTGTGCTTCAAAAAATAAAAATAGGGCTAGAAAGTGGCCCAGGATGAGGGCCCTGGCTTCAATCTCAAGTAACCCACCCCTCCAAAAAAGAAACCCAGTAGGACCCTGGGGACCAGGATGAGGAGCAGCTCCATCAGCACTGTGTGTGGTAGGGAAGGTGCCCAGCCACTTGGCACCATAAGCAACGTCACCCAAAGAAGCACCACAGCTCCCCTACTCGACCTCACCCCTCCCCATTCTGACCCTTGAAGTACCCCATCCAGGCTTTGCCACACAAAGAGCGACACGCAGATTTGAGGTTTTTGTGCTACATGTTTATTCACCAGAAAATAAAGCCCTCCGACTTCACTGAGGTGGCTGACCTCGTCCACGACCAAATCCGCCTCTCTGTAAGAGAGCACAGGACAGTAACTTTAGTGCACCTGGTTCTCCCTCACTCAGGGTCATCACTGCAGAGCAGAAATGAACAGCTAGGGGCACAGGGCTCAAACCCTAGCCCCGGCCCTGGGCCGTACTAACAGAGGCTCACATTCAACACTCAGGCCCACCTCCATCTCAGGAAAGTGGGGATGCGCCCCTATGCGCACGCGCGCACACACACACAACTCAGAAGGCCGCTACTCTCGCCTCCTTCCCAGTGAGACCCCAACGTGGAGATCTGCCCAGACCAAGCAATCTCAGTCACCTCCAGAGCTACCGTATCTCCACTCAGTGGCTGGAAACCCAGGCAGGAGGTGGCGACCAAGACCACGCCCGGGAGATGTGATTTATTCTCACACCTTTATCCAGGAACCCAACATCTGGGGGCCATTTCAGCTCACACATTCAACTCCGGGCCATGACCATCCGGACGAAATGGGACCGTGTGTGCCACATACACCCACTGAGACACATCCCGTGTTTATTGTGGCCCTCTGGAAATGGACTTGGGTTCTTGATAAAAACCCAGGGCAGGCCCTTCCACAGCCGCCAGTGACCACTCCTGGATACTCACGAACTGGAATTCAGTGGCTGAGCCGGCCCCGGCCTCGGCCTTCTTGTCAGCACCAGCTGGAGAAGAAACAGCCATTTAGAGCCACTGACCTCAGCCCCGCTCCCTATAGAAGGGACGGCCGGGGACATGATCGTGCAGAGAAGCACAAGCCACACCTGGCCGCCGTGCTCCCAGCACCATTCAGCTTCCCTGGGTCACCCCTCCAGGCGCCCCCTCCTCCCAGAGGGCCCTGTCTCAGATAACTGACTGAATATATGAACACAGGAACAAATACACAGACAAGTAAAATGTCCGGCTAAGGACTGATGTCACATACAAAGCTCACGTGGACAGGTGTCCGGAGAGGACCAAAGTCACTACTGCAAAGCTCACTAAAAGTCAGAGTGTCCCCTTGGCCCTTTGAGAGCTGCCCAGCCGGGGTCCCGTACGCTCACTCTGAGGCCTGGCCTTGCCTGAGGTTCCCATGGTGTGACCAGTCACCAACTTCTTCTCAACCAAGAGGCAGACGTTTGTGGAGGAACCACAGGGCACTGACCCACCAATGCCCCAGACTGCTCAGCATAAGGTCCCCAGGGCTGAAACCAGGCAACCTTGATGGTCACCCCGGCATCTTCCAAGCTGAGCCCCAACCCGGATCACTGGAGAAATCAGGCCCCACCCTCCCGTGGCGGGCGGCACTCACAGGGCGCTGCGCTGCGTCTGTAGGTGTCTCTGTCAGTCTCTCCTCGCGTGAGCCTCATGGGTCGCTCGCCCTCCACACCTGTGGGGACAGACACTCACGGTCAGCATGGCGACATTCAGCCCAAGCGGCAGGGGGCAGGGCCTCAGAGCACTCAGAGCTGCCAGGGACTCCCACCTCCCACAGTGACAAGCAGCTCCTCAGGCTCGCATCTCAGTTCTCAGTTAAGATGCTGCAGATCTGCAAGAAGCTTGCTTTTTGCTATCACCTCTCAACATAGAAAGCATTTTCCAACTTCCTGAGGACTTTAGAAATGTGGGTATTTCTACAAATATCTGAGTAGCCAGGATTGTGAATTTCATTCATGCCTCCAAATGGAAATGTGAGTGTACTGGCGAGAAAGGAGGTGAACGCCCCATCCCAACAGCAAGTATAAAATCCAGAAGCCACCAAGCTGCCCCAGTTTCTCTGGGGCATCTGCACAGACCTCACTAGGGTTTTCTGACTGAACCCAGGGCCAGAGCCATGCTACCAGTCAAGCTTCTAGCACTGAGTTGCACCCCAACGCCAGGGCTCACATGGGGCCTCGGTATGTGTATGTGGCCCAGGCTGGACTCACACTCACAGCAATCACCTGCCCCTGCCTCCCACGTCCTGGGACTACAGGTGTTTGGGCCACTACAGACACGGATTTTAAATGCTCCACCTACATTAGATGCTTGTAACTACAGTAAGTAATTAAATCACTCTTCCTAGTCACCCCGGAACAGCCCTGGAGTGCACGATTACAGCACAACTATTTTTAAAGCATTAAGTAAACTTGGCTCCATCAGGGACAAAAGCAAACATCAGGCTCGAGCAAGCGGGCTCCAAAAGCACAATCTGTGGGGTACAGAGCAGACACTCCTGTTTTCCCCTGAAATCCCAGGATTCAGCAGAGGACCCTCCCCCCAAAGGTGAACAACTAGACCCCTTTGGGTGCTCCCCCAGGTTCCTGGCCCCCGACAGTCTGATCACCATTTTCTGTCCACAGGTCTCAGTACCTTATCATCTCAGCCCACAAACTGCAGCGACTACAAAATCCATGTGCAAGAGCCATCACCTGGACATAAGGCAACCCCGCGCCAGCAGTGAGCTCCGGAGCCAAAGAGGGCTCCCAGCCTGCTAGGGCCTCACCATGACCTGGGCACTTCTCAGCCTCTGCTGCCCTTGCCAGGAAATGCTGCAAAGTTTCCTTTCACCTGCAGTGAATGCTTTGCTGTGGGCCTTGGGCTCTCTGGTGTGCACAACCTCTCGGCCTCTCCTTGTTGGAGAAGGCCACCCCACATTCCCTCCACATGTGCCTGGGTACTCCCACAGGACACAGGGGGCGGCACCGCTCCTGCTCAATAAATACCATCTGGCTGACGTCCTGGAGACCTTTGCTCAAGGCTTCAGTCTGGACCAAAAGCTCTACATGCCAGTCTCTCCAAAGCTGACATCAGTGTTTTAAAAAGAGAAAGAAAATTGCTGGGCTTGCTGGTACACGCCTGTAAAGCCAGCATTCAGGATGAGGCAGGAGGATCACTGTAAGTTCAAGGCCAGCCTGAACTGCATGAAACCCCGTCTCAAAAACGAAACAAAACAAAAAAACCCCACTCCTATCCCACACCTAAGAGAGTTTCAATACACCAGTGCCCCCAGAAACAGCAGCTTCCAGGAGGCTCTGGGAGGGTGTTATTCCCACTGTACCTTTGGGCCGGGGTCTGCCAGTCTCCGGCCGGCTGCGGCGTAAGGTGGCAGGCACAATCTCAGGGGGCAGGTGGAGGTAGTCTCGGAGATACTGGATGCCTTCGTTGGTGAGGTACCAGTAGAAGTGTCTCCAGGCAAACTGTTCCTTCACGTAGCCTCGGGACTTGAGAGACTGGGAGGGAGAAACCAAGGTTAAGACGGTGCTACTTGAGCACAGTGATGCAAGTCTGCAGTCCCAGCTCCTCAGGAGGCCCCTTTGAGCCCAGCTTGGTCAACATAGCAAGAGTCCTCAAAAGCACAATAAAAAAACCAAAGTAGGAGTCTGGAACTCAGGGCCAGTCTTGATAGTGTAAGCCTGTAATCCCAGCACTTGGGAGGCTGAGGCAGGAGGCTCTTCAAGGGTTCAAAGACAGCTTGGGCTATGAGATCGAGGCCAGCCTGAACAACATACATACAGCGAGGACTTGTCTCAAAAAAAACTCAAATGTAAGTATGGAGCTCTCTATGGTACCTGAAAGGCGGCCAGCATACATCCTGCCTTGACTATTAGTTAAAAACCCCTCCTCCTCGCCCGGCGTGATGGTGCACGCCTGTAATCCCAGCACTTGGGAGGCTGAGGCAAGAGGATCGTTGCAAGTTCGAGACCAGCCTGGGCTACAAAGTGAGCTCAAGACCAGCCTAAACTACATAGAGACCCTGCCTCAAAGACAAAAAAACCCAAAAACCAAACCTCTCCATCTCATCCCACCCTGTACCTGCATGGCTTTCATGACGTGCAGATTGGGCACATTTTTGTCCGCCAGCTCCGGGTGCTTGGGCATGTGTACGTCTTTCTTGGCCACCATGACGCCCTCCTTAAAAAGGAGTTCGTAGATGGCGATCCGGTTCTTCTTGGGCATCAACATCTGCGAGGAAGCAGCGGCCGTGAAAAGCGCCTCTGAGCAGGGCGGCTGGGGTCCGGGTAGCAAGGGCACACACGACCCGAGCTCGACCCCACCAAGCCACTGCCCACTGGCTAAGGGCACGCGGGGGAGGGGGGCAAGAACCGAACGGCGCCGGGTGGTGGGCAAAGACGCTGCTTTCTCACGCCCCTGGGGACCATCGGCGACCGCACTTACGGTAGTGCGAACGCCGAGGCTGTTCCCTTAAGTACGAAGGGAGAATCCAGAAGTAGGGCAACTCTCGCTTTCCGCCAGGCCGTGGCACGCGTATTTCCTAAATCTACCTGTCCCAGACTAGGGTCCCAGGGCTATGCCAGGGGGCAGCGCCGAGCAAGGACTCCTGTCCGAAACGAAAAGCATGCAGGCAACATTCTGTCCCTAGCCTCGCCCGCTGGTCGGCGCCACGCAAGGACTTCAAACTCCGCTCCGTCTTCCACCATCAGGACGTCAATCTCACCTACAAGCGCTCCCCTAACTCCCTGAACTACGCCTCAGTCGCTCTCGCTTAGAAATGGGCGTACGAAGAAGAGCAAAGAAGTCCCCGGCTCCGACCGTGGGGACGTGCGGTCGCAATGGTGGCCGGATGGCCTGGATGCAGGCTGATGGAACCCCAACTACACAAGAACTCACCGCTACAGCTGTGGGGTCCGAGGCCGAGGCTGGAAAGGAAGAGGCATGCGCGGCGCGGCGTCTCTTCCGGGCTGCGCGGCCCGCCTCCTGCCAGGACCCGCGCTCTGACGGGGGTGGCTTCGGCGGTGCCTGAGGAGAGCGCAGACCTAGAGCTGCTAAGGGCGCATGCGCGGGGCAACTGTCGCAGAGAACTATGGATCCCAAGTGATTTTATTTGTCAATAAAAATCATTGCTGAAGCAGGGGGAGGCAGATTCGAGCCCAATTTGGGCAATTTTGAAATTTCCGAGACCCTGTCTCAAAATTTAAAAAAAAAACGTAAAACTCAGAGATAAAGATAAAAGAGCTGTTGCTGGGCGTGCTGGCGCACGCTTCTAATCCTAACAGTCTGGGAGGCTGAGACAGGAGGATCACATTTCATCCCAATTTGGGCAATTTAGCAAGACCCCGTGTCAAATAAAAAATTTTAAAAGGGCTGAGGACGTAGGTCAGTGCAAAGGTGCCAGGTTTGATCCCTAGCACAAGAAAAGTGAACTACATAATCCAAAAAAGATCTGAAGATGGGCCATTTGAAACAAGGATAAGAGTCATGAGGATCGAACAACAAAGTATAATATTTGCTTACCCGAAGTCACATAAGGAGATAACGAAGCGTGGGAAAGATACTAGGCGGATATTTTGCAGAATTTCTGGAAGACAACACACTTCAGACCTAGATAACTGAATTTAACAAATCCTAAATAGGGGAGGTAAAAACAAAACTGCATTAGGCGCCAGGCATGGTGGTGCACGACTATAATTCCAGCACTCGGGAGGCTGAGGCAGGAGGATAATTGCGAGTTCAAGACCAGCCTGAGCTACAAAGTGAGCTCAAGGCCAGCCTGAACTGCATAGCGAGACCCCGACTCAAAAAAGACCAAAAAAAAAAAAAAAAAAAAAAACACCTGTGTCCAAACATTAGTGAAGTAGAGGGCTGGGAAGATAGCTGAGCGGCACAGCACATATCCTGGGAAGCGTTAAGTCCTGAGTTCAACTCTTGGTACAAAAAAATTAATGAAGTAAAACATCAAAGACCAAAAGATAATAAATCACTCTGTTAAAACATGAAAAAAAATACCAAGAGGTTTTTGTTGTTTTGTAGTACTGGGGATTAAATCCAGGCTCTGCACTGCGTTACCTCCCAAACCCTTCTCCCCCCACAGCTCTCTTTATATTTTCACTTTGAGGCAGGGTCTCCCTTCAGTTGCCCAGGCTGGCTTCACATATGCCATCCTGCCTCAGCCTCCCAGAGTGCTACAGTTAAGGGTGTGCACCGCTCCACTCACCTTCATAAACACAGCCAGTGAGAAAAGCCAGGTATAAAATAAAAGAAGAGAAGCCAGGTATTCCCCATGTCCTTAAACACACTTGTAATCCAGGTACTCAGTGGATATGGAAGAGGAGTACAGGCTTGAGGCCAACCTGGGAAGGTGAGCAAGATTTTGTTTCAGAAATTTGGGGGCTAGGCGTGGTGGAGCACACCTTGTACTCAGCAGGCTGAGACAGTAGGATCATCGTGAGTTTGAGGCTAGCCTGGGTACATAGTGAGTTCAAGATCAACCTCAAGATCTTGTCTCAAAAAAATTTTTTTTTGTTAAAAATCTTTTTGAGACAAGCTCTATATGCAGTTTAGGCTGGCCTTGAACTCTTGGTGATCCTCCTGCCTCAGCTTCCCAAGTGCTGAAATCACGGGTGTGGGCCACTACACCCAGCCAAAAAAGACTTTTTTTAAATTTTTTTTATTTTCTTTTTTTGGTCTTTTTGAGGCAGGGTCTCACTATGTGGTTCAGGCTGGTCTTGAGCCCAATTTGGAGCCCAGGCTGGCCTTGAACTCAGAATGATCCTCCTGCCTCAGCCTCCTGAATCCTGGGATTACAAGCATGTGCCACCATGTCCTGCTTCTTTTTTCTTTTTGAGGGGAAGGGTACCAGGAATTGAACTTGGACTTCGTGTTTGCCAGGTAGGTGTTGTGCCACTGAGCTACATCCCTGGCAAAAGATTCTTTTTAAAAGGGCTGGAATGCAGCTCAGTGTAAAGTGTGCTGGCTGGGTTTGCTCCCCAGTATTGAAAGAGGTAGGTGTGCTGCTCTTAGGGAGCTGCAGTGGGATGCAGTCCACAGGTCTCCTTACTTGTCCGTGCCCCTCCTCCCACAGCAAATACGTCACTGCTGCAACCCTTCTACTGGCTCCCAAATCCTTGAGAAAAAGCCAGGTCTTCCTCCTGCCCCACTCTTGGGACCCCAGGGCCTTTGCACTAGCTGCATCCTGGCCCCTTTTATTACTGTTTACTTAGAGTCAGGACCTGGCTAAGTGGCTAACTGGCCCAGGCTGGGTTTGGCACCACACCCAGTATCCAGCTCTCCCTCACGGGGTGGTGTTCCCAGCTGCATTCCCATCCCTGGCTGGCACCTAATTGCGGGTAGGGGCCACGCCTTTTACTCTCTCAAGTCTTGCATTTAGCGGAAGAGCTCTCCTGTTCCATCTGCTGAACTGAGATGTTCCGGATATAAACAACAGTCTCAGGGAGAGGAGGGGCTGGGAAGTGACTGAGCAATGAAGGGGGTAATAATACCATCCCTGATGCTACCAAGGCCTTCTCAGAGCCGGGTGTGGTGATGCGTGCCTGTAATGCCAGCCCTCTGGGAGGCTGAGGCAGGAGGATGGCAAGTTTGAGCCAAGCCTGGGCAGTTTAGTGACTTAGTGAGATCCTACCTGAAAAGGGGACGAAAATAACTAAAAAAGGGGACATAGCTCAGTGCAAAGGCCCTGGCTCCATTCCCAGTACTAGAAAACAAACAAAAGCCTTCTCAGATGACAGGGTTTCCCATCCCGTACTCCAAGGCTCAGCTCTGCAGCTGGGCACTGAGCCCTGGGCCCCAGGCCAGGGGTTGAAGCCAGTGTGGGCACAGGAGCACATATGGGTCCCACAGAAGCTGCAAACATGCCCATGATGTATCCTCAGGCTGCACTGGCCGAGAGGAACAGAGAGGAAAGGGACATCTCAGCCGCAGCCCACAGAGGCGGCATCTGGTGTGAGACAAAAACTGGGAAGAGGTGGGTTCCCAAAAAAGGCCAGGAGCAGAGACAGGAGCCGTGGCGGCCAATGCAGTGGGGCAGCGCTCCTGGGGCCCCAGCATGGGGGCACTCGGCCCAGGAAAGCAGTTGGGTTTTACCTGAGTGCAGACAAAGCCCCGAGAAAGGCTTCAAGCTGTAGCAGCGGCATCAAAGGTGTGTCCTAAAGAGATTATCTTCATGCAGAGCAAGCCTTACCAGGAACTCCCTCAACAATATAGGTCAGAGACATGGGCCGCACACTTGTAACCCAGCACGTGTGATCATCTGCCATGTATTGAAGACAAAACAACCACCTCCCCATGGTCTAAAAGAAAACAAACGATTTTATTCTTGGGGGGTCAGGCTCTTACTGTGTTCAAATAGGTGATGAACTCACTATGTAGACCAGACTGGTTTTTTTTGGGGGGGGTACTGGGGATCGAACTCAGGACCCTGCGCTTGCTAGGCAAGCGCTTATTCCACTGAGCTATATCCCCAGCCCAGGCTGGTCTTGAACTCGAGGTGATCCTCCTGCCTCAGCCTCCCGAGTGCTGGGATTACAGGTATGTGCTACTGTGCCCGGAGAGAAATGGGTGTTTCTTGCCCCAGGTCATGGAGGTGAACAGCCTGGAACTGCAGTCTGACTGTCCCTTCCCTAAGGGGTCTTCCTGCTGGACCAAGGCAAGGTGGGGAGCCCAGCCTTGGGAGGGCAGGGTGCAGCCCTGCTGCCCTCTAGATCTCTTGGAAGGCATTGAAGGTTGGCTGATCAAGACCACACTCCAGATGGATCAAGCCAGACACCCTCAGGCAAGGCCCCAGGAGGCAGTATTTTACTTCTTAATTTTTCTTGTATAATATACACGTAGTGCCAGGCGTGGTGGCACATGCCTGTAATCCTAGCACTCAGGAGGCTGAGGCAGGAGGATTCTTGCAAGTTTGAGGCCAGCCTGAACTGCATATCGAGACCCTGTCTCAAAAAAGACAAAACAGGGGCTGGGGATATAGCTCAGTGGAATAAGCGCTTGCCTAGCAAGCGCAGGGTCCTGAGTTCGATCCCCAGTACCGCAAAAAAAAAAAAAAAAGACAAAACAAAATAAAATACATATAGTAAAGTGAACAGTTAGGGCACAACTCAAGGCGTGCTTACATGTATGTAGAAGGTACGACCAGAATATACAGTGAATGTTTACATTTTTAAAAATGTCTTACCTTGAAGACATTGCCGTCAATCTCCCTTAAAATACTTCCTCTCTCTTCACACGCACTCATCGCATCATTCCTGCTGATTGCCGAAGCAGTTCCGGAGGTACTCTTTCCCGAGTGTCTTTAGCAGGAGAGATGAAAAGCACGGAGGGCCCCACCAAGGACCGTCTGGTAGGGAGGCAGGCTGTAAGAGCATCATAGTGTCCTCAGCCATCTTGGTCACCACATCTGGCACTGTGCGACTTCTGCCTCTTCCCCAAAGTCAAAATGACCGTGAAAGGTCAATCTTTTGAAGGGATGCATCACAGTGAGGCAGCCCTGACAGCGTGAAGACCCTCAGGAAAGAGCACTTCCAGAACTGCTTCAGGAAGTGGCAAGAAGGGACGGGGCACTCCAGAGGCTGAGGCAGGAGGATCACCAGGAGTTCTAGGCCAAGCTGGGCTACGTAGTGAGACTATCTCAAAACCAAACCAAGCCAAACCCAAAAACGGCTGGGCAGGGTGGCACATGCCTGTAATACCAGTGCTTAGGAGGCTGAGGCAGGAGGATCCCTGTAAGTTTGAGGCCAGCCTGGGCTACAGAGTGAGTTCAAGGCCAGCCTGAACTGCATAGTGAGACCCTGTCTCAAAAAGGTAAAACAAAAAACAAAGCAAAACAAAAACCCCCAAAAGCTTAATCATCCACCATGTTTTTCAATCACATTTTTTGGTGTACATATTAATCCCTGTGAACAGGCATGCAGATCAGATGCAGAATATGGACAGTATCTCAGGAATGCCCCTTTCTAGGCAGCACCCCCTCACTTCCAGGTATATTCTGTTCTTTTTTGTTTTATTTTTCTGACATGGGGAATCACTATGTAATTCAGGCTGGCCTTGTACTCACCATATTGCCCAGTCTGGCCTCAAAACTCTTGGAGATCCTCCTGCCTCAGCCTCCCAAGTCCTGGGGTTACAAGTGTGCACCACCACACCCCTCTGTGGGCTCTCTTCTGACTGATGTTACCAGTGCATACTTTGTGTCTGGCTACCAGACCCTCTCCATCATTAGGTCTGTGGGAATCACACGTGTTGCAGGTTTCAGCAGGTACTTGGGGATGCTGATCAGCACTCCACTGAAAGCTGTGCCATACTTTCACTGGTCATGGTGGCAAACACCTGTAATGCCAGCACTCTGGGAGGCTGAAGCAGGCAGATTTCAAGTTTGGGCCCAGGCTGGGCAAATTGGTGACTTAATGAGATCCTGTCTTTAAAAGTAAACAAATGGCTGGGGATGTAGCTCAGTGTGAAGGCTCTGAGTTCAATCCCTGGTACCAAGGAAAATAAAAAGGAGGAAAGAAAGCAGGGAAGGCCGTACTGTGTTTTTCCATTTAACAGTTGGTGGACCCAAGGTCCGTCCCTCTGTCTGGCTGTTGCATTATAGCTATGAAGACGGCCCTTGCCCGTGTCCTGGGTGCCCATAGCTCTTGGGTAGCTGCCAGAGTCAGGACCCATGTCTGCTGCATCCATAGGGCCCCAGGCCCCTCCTGAGGGCAGCCGCCAGGGTCTAGGTTCCCCAGGCTGGGGATGCGTAAACTGTAAGGATCAAGTTCCTTTCTTTTTGAAATTCTGGAACTTTTACCAAATCTGTCACAGGGGAGTGCAGGAAGGCTATGGTGCGATGGCATCTCTCTCTTTGGGACTCTGGGGTTGGAGACACAGTGACGTTGCTGTGACAATGGGACACGTCTTCAGCAGACACCAGGCTCCCTGCACACCTCCCTCCACATCTGCACCAGCGCCTGGGCCAAGGCGCTGCTGCCGCCACCGCCGGGTTAGAGCTCCACAGTGGAGGTGCAGGTGGCCTCTGACGCTGCGTCCAGAGCATGCGCACAGCAGTCCACACTCGGTGCCTCGGGCAGGGTCTCCTGCAGGTGGAGCCCGCACTGCCCCCCAGCAAGCCACGCTAGGTCGGCCTCCCCCCGGGATGCTCCCTGTCCCTGTCCCTTCACCTGCTCATGGTCCTGGGCTCCAGAGCGATCAGTGTCAACATGAACACGGCAGGTCCAGCAAGGGCCACCGCTCATAGCCTGGACTGTACCCTGGATGGGACTGTCCACACTGGGAAGCTTACATTAGCACCCAGGTCTGGGCCCTCCACCGTTACCCGTCAACCCCTGGACATTTCTTCGGTCTATTCTGAGACCCTGAGCAAAACCTCTAGCAGGGCCCGGCCACGGTTTCTTATTAGTATGCATTTATAGTGCATCGTGCTTACACTCCTTGTGCAGAATTGGTGCCTTACCTCTCTGTCTCACCCTCTTCCCTTCCCTCCCTCTCCACCAAAGAATTCTTATGACCCAAAGAGAATGCATCATAAAAAATTAACAAATAAAACTTTTTTTGTCTTTGGAGACAAGGTCTCGATACGTATTTTAGGCTGGACTTGAGCTCATTTTGTAGCCCAGGCGGGTCTTGAATTTGTAGCAATTCTCTTGCCTCAGCCTCCCAAGTGCTGGGATGACAGGCATGCACCACCATGCCCGGCCTTAACAAATAAAACTTTATCTTCAAGAAAAATCTGTGTGTGTGCTGTAATCCCAGCACTCAGGAGGCTGAGGCAGTAAATTCAAAAGGAACCTGAAGACTAAATTCAAGAACAGCCTGAACAATATAGTTATTTAAAGAGACCTGGTCTCAAAATTAATTAATTAATAATATTATTATTATTTTGTCTTTTTCAGACAGGGTCTCACTATGCAGTTCAGGATGTCCTTGAGCTCACTTTGTAGCCCAGGCTGGCCCGGAACTCCCAATGATCCTCCTGCCTCAGCCTCCTGAATGCTGGGATTACAGGCATGCACTACCATGCCAGGCTCAATTTTTCTTTTCAGGCTCAGATTTTTGAGACAGGGTCTCCCTATGTAGTCCAGGCTGGCCTCAAATTCATAGCAATCCTCCTGCTTCAGCCTCCCAAGTGCTGGAATTACAGGTGTATACCACGACACCTGGCCCGGTCTCAAAAAAAAAAAAAATTAAAAAGCGGTGTGAGTGTAGCTCAGTGTAGAGTGCCTGGGTTCAATCTCCATCACCAGGCTCCATTTCCCAAGATAGGCTCTTTAACTCGGGATCCTTCTGCCTCAGCCTCCCAGAGTGCACTACCGCTCCAGTTGTTGGTGGCATTTGGTCACTGTGGTGGACTGACAACTGGTGGTCAACTTATAACCCCCAGCTGAACTGAACCAGCATGGTACTGGGTATGGGAGGCCCACTTGAGGACTGTTGCCAGCAGCATAAGAGGCAGAACTGGAGAGGAAGTTGAGGTTGCTGGACCTGAGAAGCTGTCGGGTGCTGTTAGAAGCTGTGAGGAGTTGTTGATTTTCCTGGAGGAGCTCGTCATGCTGGCTCTCCTGATTAACTTGGCTGTTGTTGTCCAAGGAGCTCGGGGCCTTGTTGTTGAGAATGGCTTCGGTTCACTCTGGGGGAGCTCTGGTCCTCACTTTGAGCATCATTTCCTGGCTCTGGAGGGGAAGATGGTGCACTGCTCAGTCTCCTGGAGAAGCTTGTCGCACTGGCTTTCCTGATAGGAACTTGGCTTTCCTCATCATCGGAGCTCAGGACCTCACTGTTGCTGAGGGTGGCTGTGGTACCTTTCAGGGGAGCTCTGGTTCTTTGAGCATCGCTTCCTAGCTCCAGTGCAGATCCCTCAGCCCGCTAGCACAGATCCTTCACCCACTGGCACAGACTTTCTAGTTTCTACCACTGACCTTTGGGCCTTCCCAGTACAGATCCGTGAAACAGGCCTGCATGAGACTTTGTCGTGGGCTCTAGGCCTCCAGTTGGACTCATGGGAGGCACTGTTATGGGCTCTAGGTCTTCAGCTGGACTCATGCAGGACATTGCTGTGGGATCCAGGCCCTCAGCTGGATTCTTTCGTCTATAGTGTGGACAGATCCTGCACTCTCTTGTATATAATTCTTTGGGTGACTCTTATAAGTAATCTTATAAAATATATGTCCTGAATTATATTGTTCCCCTTGCAAAAACCCCAAACCACGACAGTGACCCTAAGGTCACTCACTGAGCTGGTGGCAAGGCTCAACTAGAAGCTCCCCCAAGCTCCTCTGGGCGCCCCATGTGGCTGCTCCCCTCTTCCATGGTGAAGGGTCAGTTGCCCATCTGATATTCCTTAGAACACGGTGGTGGCTTCCCAGAGCTGCTAGGTCCCGGGAGCTGCTGACTTTTCTTTCTTTCTTTCTTTCTTTCTTTCTTTCTTTCTTTCTTTCTCTCTCTCTCTCTCTCTCTCTCTCTCTCTCTCTCTCTCTCTCTCTCTCTCTCTTTCTTTCTTTCTTTTTCATCTTTTTGAGACAGAGTCACACTATGAAGTTCAGGCTGGCCTCGAACTTGCAGAGATTCTCCTGCCTCAGCCTCCCCAAGTGCTGAGATCACAGGCGTGTGCCCCCACACCCAGCTTTCTGCTGCTTTAAAGGGAGTCCTAAGAGACCAAGACCACCAGGTTCAAGGATGGGGTAGAGGCTCCACCCCCAGATGGCGGAACTGCAGGTGCAGTGGGGCTGGGTGGACAGGGCCATCATCCCCTCAGGAAGCTGACCTGGGCCCACCGAAGGCCGCATTAGTCACTGTCCCCAAAAGGCGAGCTGGGTGAGGAAAGGACTGCACCCAGGCGTGTGGCTTCCACCTGGGCTCTGGGGGTGCAGGGTGGGCCCTGAGGACCGGAAGCGGCCCCATCGTCACTGTCCGCCCATCCCTCACAGGCCTCGAGGGCTGGCAGGACACACAGCCCTGCCCAGAGGGAGCCTGGCACTCTGCCGGGGCTGCAGTGGGCGGAGGACAGCAGGCTCCGGGCTCTGTTCCCGCCTGTGGCCCGAGCTTGGGGTGGGGACGCTGCAGGGGATGCAGGTTTCTGGAGTCAGCCCCTCCCAGGGTCACCTGACCTTCAGGTGGAGGGGCACAGGGCACAGGGCATTTTCCTTTCTGCCACCTCTGCCGCCTCCACTTTTCTTGCGCTGTGGGGAGCCTTGGCCAGGCTGATACCATATGGCGGCTCTGTGTCCCCAGCCGTGGTCGCCGGAGCCGGCCCAGAGCCACACTCAGCCCAGCTGCCTTCTGTGCCTGGCTTTGTCCCTTCAAGGTGAGGCCTGGGCTGTAGGCTGTGGTGAGCCAGGCCCCAGAGAGCCACAAGGTCGCCCCTAAAACCACCTACTCCCTGGTGCCACTGAACTTATTTGAAATGGGAGATGGGAAACATCATACAGCTCAGATTCTCAGAGCGCAGCCTGAGCTTGCTGGGGAGCTTTTAAAAATAGCAGGTTTCAGCCAAGCACAGTGGGGCTTTTGTGCTTGTAATCTCAGGGACCTGGGAGGCTGAGGCAGGAGGATCCAAAGTCCCCCCCCAGCCCCCGCCCCCTGTCTGGATCTAGGCACCAGGCAAAGAAGGAGGGTGCAGGAGAGGGTGTGGTGAGCCGCCCCCCAGGCCTTTGATCCTCCTCCCCAGCCTAACTCTCTGCTGCACCATAGAGGGACCCCTGGGGAGGAAGCCCCAAGTTTGGGAACTGGAAAGTGTGGAGAGGAGGTTCAGCAAGGAGGGAACTTGGCAGCTGGGAGCCCTGGGCCGCATGGTAGTGCAGATCTTGTTTCTTCCTTGGGTGGGGCTCACTTTGGAAGAAATAGAAGGTGAGTTACAGCCCCAGATGGGGAAGACCAGAGCTTGAAACTCAGGCTTGTCACAGATAGGTGTGTCCCTGACATTTCTGGGCCTGGGACCCAGAGCTTGAGCCCAGTGTGGTCTCCCTAGTCACAAAACAAGGCTTGAGAGCCCACAGGCTTGGATTCCACACCAATTCCACCAAGTCCCTTCGATAAACCTCATTTCCTTATTAAAAATAGTGTGGGACACACACTTGTACTCCTAGGACTCTGGGAGGCTGAGGCGGGAGGATCAACAGGTTGAGCACAGCTTGGGCAGTTGAATGATTTATGAAGACCCTGTCTCAACATGAAAATGAAAAGGGCTGGGGATGTAGTTCTGTGCAAAAGCCGCGGGTTCAATCCCCAGTGTCACACACAAAAAAGGTACAAGTAATTATGGGTGTGGTAAAAAGTGTAGACAAAACAAGCCAGGCATGGGGTTGCACTCCTGTAATCCCAGCACTCAGAGGCTGAGGCAGGTGGATTGCTGAGATTCTAAGAACAGCCTGGGCAGGATTGGGGATATAGCTCAGTTGCACAGTGCCTGTCTGGCAAGTGCGAGGTCCTGAATTCGACTGCCAGTACCCCTCCACACACAAAAAAAGCCTGGGCTACACAGTGAGTTCAAGAGCAGTCTAAACTACAAAGCAAGACCTCTCAAAAACAAAACAAGAACAAAAATGCAAACAAAATAACTTGCATAAAAACCTTGAAAATTCAATACACTACCCAAATTTTCCTCCCTGGAATATTAATTATTTTTGAGATAGGGTCTTGCTGTGTAGTTCAGGACGGCCTTATACTCACTAAATAGTCCAAACTAGCCTTGAATTTATGGCAGTCCTCCTGCCTCAGCCTCCCAAGTTCTTGTATTACAGGCATGTGCCACCGTGTCCAGCTCTGGAGTGTTAATTTTTTTTTTTTTGTCTTTTTGAGACAGGGTCTCGCTATGCAGTTCAGGCTGGCTTTGAGCTCACCTTGTAGCCCAGGCTGGTCTTGAACTTGCTATGATCCTCGTGCCTCAGCCTCCCAAGTGCTGCGATTACAGGTGTGTGCCACCACGCCCAGCTAAGGATGACATTTTAAATGGTACACTATGCCAAGGAATATACCCTAAATATAAAATAAATTACTGTTAGTGAACCACACATCTGTACTGTTCAGGACACAGAAATTAAAACACAGAACTTTAGTGGTGGGTTGAACTTCAACCCAGCCTTAGGAATTCTACTTGTGTTTAAGGTACCCTGCCACTAGGTGGCGATGGTGTCCAGCCAGCCAGGCCTGTCCCAAAGAGGGTACCCTGGGGACACCCTCAGGTACCCTCCCTTTTTTATACCCCAGAGGGGTCACCTCAAAGAAACTGCTAAACCTCAGTTTCTCCATCTGTAAAATGGGAACAAAGGCTACCCTAGAGAGGCCACCTACATGAAGTCCTCCTGCTCCTGCTTCTGTCTTACTAGCTGTATGATTATGAACATTCAAATCTATGCCTGGTTGGAGCACAACACTTATGGGCTGTGTGACTTTGGGCGGGTTACACAACCTCTCTGACATGGGCTTCCCTGTCTGTAACATGGGGACTGGTGATCACACTGTCTCCACAGTTCCAACGCACACGGTTCAGCAGGTGCGGGGTCTGGGCTCAGGCCGTGCATTGGCCATGGTTACTGTGTCCTGGGATGAACCCTGTCTGCAGCATGGATTCTGGGCCCTGAGTCTGTGCCCCTCCCTAGATTTCGAGCTCTGTCTTCAGGGCACTTTAACTCCCAGACATGAGTCACAGGAGAGAAAGCCGCAGCTCCGAGGCGCTCTCTATACCTGGCCACCCTGCGGTGACCAAGCCAGAGCCCCATTAGCCAGTGCACAGCCAGCGGCGGGGGTCGAAAGGGCAGGGGAGCTGTGAGCTGTGTTTAAAGTATTCTTGTCCCTCAGAGGTGTGCTGCTCCGTCTGCGTGCAGCTGAAAGGCGGCTCAGAAAATAAAACAGTGCTGGGGCCGCCAAGCTGGCGGTGCCCCCCTCGGTCCCTGCTGGGTTCTCCGGCCCCTGGGCAGGGCTGCAGGAGGCTGAAGAACTGGGTGACAACCGCTCCACCAGGAACCAGGAGATCTGGTTTACGTCCCAGCTCTGTGGCCCATGTGCTCAGCGACCTGGAAGGAGTCACTTTCCCTCTCTGGGATTCAGTCCCACTTTGCCCAAATCCGGACCCAATCCCTGCCTTCCCTTCCAAACCGAGGTGAGGAATGGACAGAGCAGCCCGGGAAACCTCGCCTCCCCTGGAAGCCTTCTCGTGGGAAGGAACAAATGGGGTTCAAAGCCCCCCTCGCTGCCTCTCCAGACCAGACATGCAATATTCATTCCAATCCATTATTCATCCTCTGATTTATTCATTTCACACGCTTGGTCAGGCCTGGCATGTCCTTCTGTCCCCAGGTCCTTTGTGCCTGCATGCGAGTCTCCCCCAGGACGCTGTCTGCCCCTCGCAGAGTCTGAGGGAGGAGGTGTGGGGTGAGAAGCCGGGAATGCTCACACTGCTGGCTGGGAAAGAGGGGGGCGGCCCTGTGCCACCCGCCCCCACACACACCAGGGGGCAGAGAGGAGAGAGCGCCGAGGGAGTGGTTCATATCCCAGGAACAGAAGTTTGCAATCAGAGGGTCTAGAAGGAAGCTGGTTTAATTTTAGAGTGTGGAAGTTCAGTGTCAATTCCTGAAATAGCATTTTATTTTGAATTACACAGGGCAGGTGTGTGTGTGTGTGTGTGTGTGTGTGTGTGAGAGAGAGAGAGAGAGAGAGAGAGAGAGAGAGAGACAGACCCTGGTTTTTCTCCAGCTGGTGTGTGGTAGGACTGAACTCAATCCCAGCCGCACCCACTCCAGCTCCTTCCTGCACCTGCCTGTTCTGTTCTAGGGGCTCCAGCCTCAGTTTCCTTCTGCTTTATGACCCCTGCCCTTGTGGGATCCCTCTTCCTCCCCCAAGTGGGTGGCTGCCGGGGGACAGTCCTCTTCAGAGTATCCCACATGCTGGAGTCTGCCCCTTTTCAAAACTCACCCATGCATGTGGGAGTCCCAGTTCATTGCTGTCAAAGCCCTGGACACTGCTGCTCTGAGCCAGGTTGAAGGCAGTGAGAGGCAACTGGGGCAGACTTTCTGCCTGAGCTGCCCTAGCTGCCTAGGATGGTGCTGTCCACCCTCCTGGAATGGGGTGGAAGGTATTTGGGGGTGCATGTAGTTAATGTTCATAATTCTAGGTTGAAGTTTTTGTACCCTTGGTAGGGACCAGGCTCCATGCTAAGTATCTTGCATTCCTGTCTAATTCAAATAACCCTATGAGGCAAATGCAATTATTGATCTGGAGGCTGAGGCAGGGAGATTTCTGCAAGCTCAGGGCCGGACTTTGAGACCCTGTCTCAGGGAAAACAAAATATATAAATAAGGCATCATCATCAGTACAACTTAAGCACTTCCTGTACTTGTTGGCCCGAATGGGTGGGTGAGGGAGGTGCTCCCAGATGGGGCGCTCAGGCAGACCAATCGGATCATTTGCCACACAGTTATAAAGATGAGGAGGCTGCACTCCCGAAGTGCACCTCAAGGGTTTGAGGTGAATGCTGTGTCCTCCCCGAAGTAGGCTCTGTACCTCCTCCTGGGCGGATGGGAAGCAGTGTGCTGGGGTGCAGGCAGCTTTCCGGGATCTGCTGGGATGTCGTGGGGGCACGTCTTCCCCACCCCTTGCATGGAAGATGTCCACTTGTGCTCCAGGACGCCACCTGGGCCTCCTGCCGACTACCCCCTGGCTTTGCTGGCCTTTTCCACCATGTCCCCTGCCTTTGGCTCTTACCTGGCTAATCAAAATCTCAACACTTGCTCAGCAGCGGATAGAAAGGCTCTCTCCCTCCTCCAGGAAGCCTTTCCACGGCAGGTCCCCCGACCTTGTCCTGGGCACTGTCTTCCGCGGTCCTGTTCGGCCTTTGGGAAGGTCCTGTGCCCTGCCCTCACCTGCGGGCGCTGAGTCCTGGGCTGCAGTACCCAGCCTGCAGTCAGGGGTCAGGACATTGAATGCCTGAGGTGTGCATTCTGGTGCTTCAGGAGAGGGAGGTCAGGAGGTGGAAACATGTGACCCACCCAGGTGACAGCTGGTGGCTGTGTGATCTGTGGCAAAGTAAGAACCTCCATGGCCAGGGTCCCCGCGCCTCGCCCATGCAGGGTTAGAGCTGGCCTGGCCCTGACCTCCCGCACCCCCTCGCTCGCCCTTCCCTTTCTCTGCTTTTCTGCGTGGTCCACACCACTGTGAAACACACTCCTGTAGTGCTAGTGTTTCTGGGCTTGTTAAGGCAGGCTCTGTCTATGTAGACCAGGCTGGGCTCCAACTTGCAACCCTCCTGCCTCAGTCTCCCAGAGTCCTGGGATTTCATGCCCTGCTTCTACTGCCAGGGTGGACCATCCTGCCCTGTTCTCCGCGGCATCCGCTGCTGCCCCTGATGCACAGTAGGTCCAAGATAGACACGATTCCTATTAAATGACCCACCTGCTGAAGCCCAAGGCCCTGGGGCAGTGTCCCAGCTCCAGGAAGCATTTGGGGTGACGGCTATCGGGGTCAACTCTTAGAGCCCCAACCCCATAACCCTAGAGGGTCTCAAAGAGGTGGTCTAGGGCCTGCTTTGGGGACAGGAGGTCCCACTGGACCGGCAGCCTGAGGGTTGGTGACTTTGTCTCATGGGGACGGGCAGGGGCGGTGGAGGGCGGGGTGGCAGAGCGCAGGGACAGTGGAGGGGTGGTCGTCCAGAGCCCCCTCCCGAGCAGGGGAGGGGACTCGCCAGCCCGCGCTAAGCCACTCGTTCGCAGCCGCTCATCCCCGGCCGCCGCCACCTGCGCCCCCGCGCGCCGCCATTGGCTGAAACCGCGCCCCTAATCCGCGCGCTCGCGGCACCGCCCCCCCCTCCGCGCGCGCTGACCTCGCTCCTCCTCCCCCCGCAGCCCCGCGACAGCCCGGGGACGACGCGGTGGCCGCAGCAGCGCCGGCCTCCTCCTCCTCCTCCCCCGGGAAGCCGTCCGGGCTTGAGGCCGGGCCAGGCGCCCGCTTCGCCCCGCGCCGCCGATGGTGCCCGGCGCTCCTGCGCCCAGGTAGGGTCTGGGCCGCGGGGTGCGGGGTGCGCAGGCCCCCGGAGGGATGGGGCTGTCACTGCAGAGAGGTGCGCGCGCCCGCGGGAGGTGCCAGGGCATCGCCGGGCAGTGCCAAGATGCCCCCGGGCTGGCCTTCCGGGGAAGAGCTGGCGGCCAGGCCTTTACCCTGGGGGAGGCACAGGAGATAGGTTCCCTGGGAAGCGGGAATTGGGGGCGCTGCTTCTGGTACCAGCTGGGTGGGTAGGCTTGTGCCAGCTTGGGGCGGAGGCTATTTCTAGATCAGAGTGGGCCGGGAGACGCACAGCAAGCAGCTGCTGCCTGGTCTGTCTGGTTTGGATTACAGGTACCGTACCTCCTTCTGTCTTTCCTTCCCTTCCCCCGCTGCAGGGGAGGGGCAGGGCGAGGAGGAGGGGACGCGGAGAGGCCCGCGGATGCGCAGCAGCCGCCTGGTGTGCAGGCGGGCGCTGCCCTCCCCTGACCTGCCAGCCTCCCCTTTTCGCTGCCCTCAGAGCTCGACCCTGGCTTGTTCTTGCCCTACAGGAGGCTGGGGAAGGGTTACAGGGTCATCAGGTGTGAGGGACACAGTGGCAAAGGCCAGAGCTTGGCCAGACGCAGCCTGGAGCCCCAGCTGTCCCGTACTCCCAAAGCCTGGCTCTGCACCGATGGTCAGTGACACATGTGGCCCCTTTTCTAGGTGCAAGCAGAGATCATCACATTGCCCAGGGCCCCTGGCACCACCGGGGTGCAGAAGGGACTGCCTGTAGTCTTTGGGAGCCCTGCCCCTTCCCCACGCCACTCCAGGTCACCTCCACCACGCCAGGCTGCTGCCTGGTGTCCCAGGAGAGGGCCTCTGCCCCCTCTGCTCTCCGCCCAGCCGGCCTTGTGGCTTGGTTATTCACGTCTCCTGTGTGGCCCTCCAGACTGGAGTGCCCTCAGGGCAGGGATCTGATTCATCTGTCTGTTCCGCTACTGGCTGGGGTTTGACACCAAGTGAATGTGTGCAGAATGAATGAATGAATGAATGAAACGAACAGGAAGGAATGAAAGAACAGGAAGGCCAAGAGCTGGCGACCTGCAGGGATGCAGGGAGTGCCCCCTTGGGTCTTTCTTCTACTCCCCAGGACCAAACCGCTGCCCTGGCCAGGCAGCTCCCTGGAGCCCTTTCCTAGGACTGGGGCTGAGGGCAGTGCTGGCTTTGGGAGGAAGCAAACGTTACACTTCTGCTGCTTCCAGCTGTCTTATTGGGCCCTGGTTGGAGGGTTCTGGCCCAGCCTTGAGGGCTACTTCTCCTCTGCCTGCTAGGTTGGCACTTTCTCCCTGGGTGCTGTGCTCTGACCTCTGTCTTCTGCCCCTTTGTGTGAGAGGAAAACCCGGCAGCACTGGGGCTGGGCAGACCCCAGCCAGGTCTTCGTCCTCCCCAGGCCGCACAGTGAGCTCAAGCAAGTTTCTGGCCCAGGTCAGAGGTGGGGCGGGAGGGCTCTGCGCCTGAGCTGAGGCTGAGAAGGTCCCCAACACTGCCGCGCTTTCCGCCCCCTTGCTCCTTGCACAGCCACCACATCCCGGGTGCAGCTCTGTCCCCTCCCCAGCCTGGTCCCTCGGTCCCCAGCTGCTCCTCAGAGCCGCTTTCAGTTCCTCCACCGCAGCCGCCCTCTGCCACCTGCACAGCTCTCCGGAGACTTCTCTCCCTTCCAGAACCTTCCCCAGCTTGGGATCCCTGGCCCCCCCTTTGTCCCCAGCCTCACAGCCTGCGGCTCCCCTGGGGTCCCTTGTGACACACATATCCTCTCTGGCTTTTGGCTCTTGTGTCTCCCTGGCTGTGGAGTCCAAGACCTCAGGGTCCATGTCCTGTTCCCAGCGTCCCCAGGGCTGAGCATGGGAGCCCTGCTTTGTCCTGCGGCTGCGTGAGGTGCTGCGGTCTCCTCCGGCCACGGGTCTCAGTCAACATCTTCCTCTCCCATTAGGAGACGGGCCCTCGAAGATGGAGGTCAGAGCCGTGCAGGTGTCAGTGGGGCGAACGGGTGGGAGGTCCCGGGGGAAGTAAAAGTAGCAGGGACTGGCAGGGACAGAGGGGGGCTGGCGGGTGCTGGGGGAAGCAGGTGGAGGCGCCAAGGGGAGGCCCCATGCATAGGAAGAGAGCTTCTTGATTTGGCTTTACAGTTTTCTTAAGAGGAAAATAAGAGCTTTGACTTATGTTTTCTTGAGATGGGGGTCTTGCCCAGACTGGTCTCCAGCTCATGGTGATCCTCCTGCCTCAACCTCGCCACACCCAGAGGTTGTTTTGTTCTTATTGTCCAAGTAATTGGTGTTTGCTGTGGACAATCAGCAGGGGGGTGTGGGGCTGGGCCTCACCCCAGACTGGGCAGGAGGCGGCTGTGGGGCTAGAGTGACTTCCCAGCAGCCCTGGAAATGGGTGATGCCCCCAGAAGGTTGGGCAGGTGGACCTGGAGGAGCTGCAGGGACTCTCAAGCCAGGAAGCCGGTGGTTAGTGGGGTCAGAGAGGGAGCCCTCTGGGGATCTCACGCTTGAGCCCCTGCAGATGAGGAGGGCCGAGGGCCTCACCTGCTCTTAGACATCACCTGATACGAAAATCAGGTAAACACAGGATACCCAGTAAAGTTGACATTTGAGGTAGATGATAAATGTATTCTTATTAATTTTTTGTAGCTGTAAGCATGTCCCACACAGTGCATAGGACATATTTGTACTGCAAAAAAATGCCCTGAAGCCAACCATGGTGGTACAGGCTATAATGTCAGTACTCGGGGAGGCTGAGGCAGGAGAATTGTACATTCAAGCCCGGCCTGGGCAATTTAGTGAAACTCTATCTCAAAATAAAAGATTTAAAAAAAGGCTGGAGGTAGAGCACAGTGTGAAGGCCCTGGGTTCAATCCCAGGACCACCATACAAAACAAAACAGCTGGGCGTGGTGGGGCACGCCCGTAATCCCAGCACTTGGGAGGCTGAGGCAGGAGGATGATTGTGAGTTTGAGGCCAGCCTGGGCTACAAAGTGAGCCCAAGGCCAGCCTGAACTGCATAGCGAGACCTTGTCTTAAAAAGACAAAAAACAAAAACAAAAACCAGCCGGCAAAACCTAAAAATTCGTCTCTGGGGAGAGGGGTGTGCGATGAAGCTCAGAGGTGAAACCCTGGCCTTAGCATGCTGGGTCCCTGGGCTCAGCCCATCTATCTGAAATCAGATGCATTGGGTGTCCTACATTTTTTTTGATTCCGTGTGGCCGTCATAGGCAGGAGGGGGCTGGGGCGGGGGTGGAGGTCCTATTTTCTCTGTTCTCTCTCAGCGGGTGGCTGGAGTTGACAGGCGGCAGCACTTGTCCATTTTTAGACATCAGTGTGATGCTCAGAATTTTGCTTCCGTAAACTGTTTCTGCTGCTGCTTATGTGGGTCTGGAAATCACTGGATGGCCCGGGTGGGGATCGCTGAATAAGGTTAATCTGCTGAGGACTGAAAATCCGCCTCCTCTGGAGAGAGCAGCGCTTGTCTGGCAGGGACCATGCGAAGAACTCACCCGTAGCAGGGGAAGGTGCTCTGGCGCCCCCTTTTCAGCAGTGATCAAAGTTGTGACTGGGGTTCCCGCTTTGGGGGACACTGCTGGCATGAAGCAGAGCTAGCCAGGCTGAGAAGGTCAGCAGGCAGCACTGTAAGTCTGCCAGCAGGACCTGTCTGTCCACAAACAATGGTTTTATTTTTATTTTCTGTTTTGTTTTGATTTTTGAGGCAGGGTTTGCCATGTAATCCAGGCTGGTCTTGAACTCACTGTGTAGCCTGGGCTCAGGCTGGCCTCAAGCTCACAGGGATCCTCCTGCCTCACCCTCCCTCAGCTGGGATCTTGCCACTGCGTCTGCACACATCCACCGCAATTTTAGACAACCCTTCATCCTTGCATTTAATTGGGACTCTGCTGAGCATCTGCTGTGTGCTAGGTGCTTGGGGACTGGGGAATTGTAGCAGTCTTTCCCAGCTTTCTTGCCCCCTCCTCAGGCCCTAGCCAGAAAGATCCTTCATGAGATTCCCTTCCTCCCCGGCTCACCTTCTTTAGGGATGACCCTGTCATTCAGAATAAAATCCAAAAGTCCTACAAAAAGTTCTTTAACAACTGGGTTCATGGATGCATATAATCCCAGCTATTCAGGAGGCTGAGGCAGGAAGATCGAACATTTGAGGCCAGCCTGGGCAATTTAGACTCTGTCTCAAAGTAAAAATTTTTAGAAAGGGTGAGCTGTAGCTTAGCATTCTGGGTTCAATCCTGCCCCCCACCCCAAGTCCTGTAACAAGCCCCATGTGATCTGGGTAATGCCTAGAACATATCAAACACCCTGCCCCAGGGCCTTTGTGCTGCCTTCCCTCCAACCCGCCTTGTCTGAAAACCATCCTGTTCTCCTCTAAGCTGGCTTCCTCCTGGTGCACATCCTCCTGGTGCACATCCTTGGGGTTGTAGCCCTGTTGGTTTCGCCTCCCTGGCTGCCCTGAGCTGTCTAAAGGCTGATGGGGCAGGCAGAACATCGTGGCACTTCCTGTCCCAGGTCAGGCTCCCAGGAGCAGGGGTGAGCCAGGGGCTCCTGGGGGCAAGGTCTGTGTCTGGCCAGCTCACAGGGCAGGAAGGAAAGCATGTGCCCGTCCCGGGACCCAGGAGCAGGTGACACTGAGCTGCCCTTCCTCCCATACATCCCGTCAGGTGGCCACTGGCTGCAGCTACTTCTGGGAGACAAACTTCTGCATCCTGAGCCAGGTGGGGTCAGCAGGGGTGACAGGGAGAGGGGGACACTGGGAACAGCCAGCACCCATGGCTTCAGGGAGCAGGTGCCACACAGGGAACATGCACAATGCTCCGCTGCTTCCTGTGTATCCGCTTCAGCCTCCAGGGATGCTTCTATCAAGATTCCCATTTTCACAGATGGGCAAGTTGAGGCTCTGCAGGGTAAATGGAGTTGCTCAAGGCCGCGCTGCAAGAGCTGGGGCTGGCATGACTCAGATTCCTCCTGGATCCCCTGTGAGCTGACCGCTCACCTTCCTGCCTGCCCTGTCTTGTTTTCATCCTGTTGAACACCGGGTGAACCTGTGGTGTCCTTGAGCCCCCTCCCCAGCTTTGAGCCTGCATGCAACTCTCCCTGCGCCTGCCTCCCCTCCCCCAGCAGGGTATCTAGTGTCACCTCTATCAGCAGCTCCATCGGACACCAGGCTGCCACCACTGCCTGCCCCTCGGTGTTGGGTGACCGCTGCCATCTTGCCTGCCCCACTTGGCTGCAACCCTCAGGCACTGCTGGGGGGACCCTCCCCGCCCACACCGTGGTCCTGCCCTGCCCCCTTCCCATTGATGTCTGGGGCCTGGGCACCAGCGACCCAGCCGCCCTCCCTGCCCTGGGCACCAGCTGGCCCTACGAGCTGCAAAGCTGGCCTGGCTCGGGTGCCCTGGGCAGGGCTGGAGGTGGTGGCAAATCCCAGCAGGGTTCGGCCCCAGCAAGGATAAACCAAGGCACACGTTGGCCCTTGCAGGACAGTGAGGATGGGGACCCTGCAGGTTGCCTGGGCAAGGTGCGTCTGTGAGGAGCAAAGGTTGGAGGCCGCCTGGGCCAGCTCTTTAGCTCAGTTGCACCCACCCTTGTACGTGGGCTCTGTCCAACCCCAAAGCTGGGAGCCCCCCAGGGCTGGACTCGGGATGTTTGTGGGAGTTCTGGACAGAAACAGCCCGGAAAGCCTGCGAGCCCATCTGTGGGCCAAGCCCTGCCGGATTGGGCCAGGGTCTGGTCTGCAGGAAGTCAGGCCTTGGGCAGTGGCTGAGGCCCCAAGAGAGGGGCTGGGCGTGGCCCCCAGCTCCCCACTGATTGCCGTGGCACATTCCTCCGCAGCAGATGGCGATTTTTGCAATTCGCTCGTTTTGTTTGCTTTTATTAGCTGGGTTTCTCTCTTCATCCGCACCGTTGTTCTGAAACGTGACACAGCAGAAGCGAAGCCGCAGTCTTTCCTCTTCCTCTCCTCTTCGCTGTCTTGTTTTTCTGCCTCGGTCTCTCTCTGTCTTTCTCCATCTTCTTCTCCAGGCTGGTCTTGAGCTCACTGTGTACTACAGACTGGCCTCAAACTCACAGCAATCCTCCTGCCTCAGCCTCCTGAGAGTGCCGGGGTTCCAGGCCTGCGCCCCTATGCCTGTCTCAGTCTTTCTTTCTTTCTTTTTTTAAGTCTTTCTTTTTATCAATTTTTAGAGAAATGAATTGATGCTCTAGCAACCTCCAAAGGTAGCCAATGCCTACTTTTCCATTTTTAAAATATAAAAGTATATAAAATAGGTTATACATCTTAGCAAATTAATCAAAAGCCCAAATCCAAGCCACCATCATCTAGGTTAAGAAAAGTCATTGTTGCAGCTGTAACGCTCCCAGGCCGTGCCCTACTGCAAGCTCCTCCCTTCCTAAAAGGGACCCACTGTTCCAAACAGTTCTATCTCTTTTTTGAATTTTTTTTGATGGGAATCGAACTCAGGACTTTATGCTTGCCAGGCGTCTTTCTGAATCCTGACCAAAGGAATTATGTTTTCCTTTAAGCCTAGCTTTTCTGTTTTCCTACGGCAGGGTCTGGCTGTGAGGTCCAGGCTGGTTTCGAGCTTGCCTCGACCCTCCCCCTTAGAGCTGGGATTACAGGCCTGGGCCGCCACGCCTGGCTTCGTTCGCTTCTCTATCAACGTTTTCTTGTTTTCTTTTCTTTTGTGTGCTACGTGCTACTGGGAATTGAACCTGGGGCCTCTCGCAGGCCAGGCAAGCGCCCTGCCTCTGAGCTGCACTGAGGCCTCTGTTGACACTGTGTTTCCTCTACTGTCCCTGCTGACCCTCCTCCTGCACGGCGCTCCCTGCACAACCTGGCTTCACACATCCGCGGTGTTTACTGCGGCAGTTGTTTCCGGATTGCTGGTGTGTGCGTCCAGGTTTTGTTGCCATAGCGAAAAACGCACACCTGGCTGTGGCTGTAAGGACAAGAGGTTTGTGTAGTCATAGTCCCGGATGTTCAAGGGCACCGCGCTGGCCTCGGTGAGGACGTGGCAGATGGTATCACAGTGGTGACCACGGCCTGGGAGGAAGCTGTAGGCTCAGGGCCTGCGCTCCTGGCACTCCCGGCGTCTGGACAAACTTGGTTCTGGAGACCGTCGCCATTGTCCCACGGCTCACCGAGCTCTTAGGGTCCCACCATCTCCCAACTCGGCCACCCCGGGTCCAGCCTCGGCGCCGGAACCACAGCAGCGGCTCCGATGGAGAATGCTGCCCTGAGTCCCGGGGAAACACAGGCTCTGTGCCGGCCCAAGTGACGTCGCCCTGGGGCGGCGATGTCGGCCTTAGTGACTCCTGGGGTGGCGGCGCAGACTGTGCGCTCGTGGGCTCAGACATTTCTCCAAAAAGCTCTAGGTCCTTCCTTTTAAACTTCCCTGAGTGAGGCCCGCGGGCCTGTTGACCCTCTGACCCAGCGGCCTCGCGGCCTCCAGCGTGGGGCGCTGCATGCGACGCGATCGCAGGACGTTCCTGCCCGGCGAAGGTGACCCAGCCGCTTCTGTCGCCTGGGATGAGGTTTCTAAGGCTCCTTCCTGGTCGCCTGTGACTGCTTCTTGCCGCGGGGGGCTGAGTACTCTTCGGGGCGGCTGGACCACGCTTTGCGGATCTGTTCACCTACTGGCGGGCACCGGAGTCGCTTCTGTTCTTTAGTTCCCGAGGAGGAGGCCGCAGCAGCATTGGTGTGATGCCTGTTTCTGCGTCCAGCGGTGCGGATGCGTGCAAGGAGCGGAACCGCCGGACCCGACTGCTTTCCCGCCGGCCTGCTCTGTTCTGCACGCCCACCTGCCAGGGGCGGAGCGCGGTTTCTCCTCCTTCTCCCCGACCCTTGTTATTACTTTTTCCATCACCGCTGCCCTAGTGATCGCTACGCCGTGTCTCGTGGTTTTGATGTGCAGCTCCCTGAAGCCCTAGGTCACGGAGCGTCTCTTCATGTGCCCATTGCCCTTGTGTACCTTTCCTTTGGAGAAATCTCTTGTCATATCCTTTGCTCAATTCTTAAGTATGTAACATTAATTAATTAATTAATTAATTAAGATAGTTTTTTGAGGCAGGATCTTTCTACATAGGGCAGGCTGGCCTCCAACTTAGGGAATCCTTCTGCCTCAGCCTTGAGATCAACCGCTGGGATTATAGGCATGTGTCACCATAATCCAGCTTATTTGTTTTGAGCGTTGAACCCAAGTGAGCATTGAACCCAAGGGCTTTGTGCTGAGCTACGTTCCCTTTTGATTTTTTTTTTTTTTTTGCTGTGGGGCCTTGCTAAGTCACTAAGTTGCCCTGGCAGGACTCAAATTTGAGACCTGCCTGCCTCACTTCCCAGAGTTCTGAGATTACAAGCATAAACCACTACACCTGGCTATAACTTCTTATTGTTGAATGTTTAGCTGTCTGTTCTAGATGTTAGACTCCTTTTAGAGATATGACTTGCTCTTTACGGGACCCCTGAGTGAGGAGAGTGCTTAGATGCTACAGTCGAAGTGCTGTGTGTAGACTTCAAATCCTGGGATGCTAAGGGCACCAGAGGGACAGAGGAGAGAAGTGCCTTCGCCAAGGCCACATAGCCCAGCTGTGACTTGGCCGTGGGGCAGTTGAGTCCCCAATTTCCCTTCCACTGTTCCTTTTTTTTTGAGGCAGTCTCACTATGAAGCCCAGGGTGGCCTCAGACTCACAGTGATCCTCCTGCCTCAGCCTCTTCAGTGCTGGGATCACAGGCATGAGCCACCATGCCCAGCCCACTGCTCCTTTATGGGACCTCGGTCCAGCAGGGTTCTCCCTCCATGGCCACACCCTGTCCCTGATGAGCCCCTTGGAGAAGGAGAAGCCTTGGGCACTGAGGACTCATTCTCTGAGGATGGGCTCCTGTGGCCCCGGGGGTGTGAGTGGGCACCTGGGTGGGTTGTGTGTGGTGAGGGAACGACTGGGTTCACCCCAGGGTCAGTTCTCTTTATCGCGGGTGCCAGTGAGGCTGCTACTGTGATGCTGAGTATTGCGAGTCTCAAGGAACCCTTTTTCTGCCTTTTTCTTTCCTGGTGCTAGGGGTAAACTCCGAGCCCTGTGTGTGCTTGGCAAGCACTCTCCTGAGCTACACACCCAACCCATATGTCAAGGAATTTAATTGCCAAAATTTAGAAGCAATCAAGGTGTCCTTCAGGGGGTGAGTGGTTAGTGAACTGCAGTCCATGCAGACAGTGGAATCAGTGCTCAAAAGACATGAGCTGTTGCCGGGCGTGGTGGCACGCAAGGGTAATCTCAGCACTCAGGAGGCTGAGGCAGGAGGATCACTGTGAGTCCAATGCAGCCTGGGCTACATAGGAGTTCGAGGCCAGCCTGAACTTCATAGGGAGAGCCTGTTTCAAAACAAACAAACAAACAAAAAGGAAAAACAAATGAACTATGAAGTGCAGAGACGACACGGCAGAACCTTACCTCATGTTACTAAGTGAAAGAAGTCAACCTGAACGTGCTGTGCAGGACGCCAGCCGCGTGCACTCTGGGAAAGGCAGACGGTGGGGACCGGAAAAGGGTCGGTGGTGGCCAGGAGGGACAGAGGGTAGAGCAGGAGGAGCTGAGAGGCTGGGCTGACCATACGCGTCCTCACAGGTTCATTCATTCATTCATGTGCCGCCCGGTGCAGTGTGGTGGGGAGGAGAGGCTGTGTGTGGTGGGATGGGTTCGTATGGGAACTTTTCGCCCTTCCTGCTCAATTTTGCCGTCAATCTAAAACTATCCTAAAAAGTAAAACCTATTAATTAAAGAAAAAAAAAAGCCAGGCGTGGTACTGCATGCCTGTAATCCCAACACACAGGAGGCTGAGGCAGGAGGATCTCTGAGTTCGAGGCCAGCCTGGGCTACAAAGTGAGCTCAAGGCCAGCCTGAGCTGCATAGCGAGACCCTGTCTCAAAAAGACAAACAACAACAACAACAACAAAAACAAGTATTACACAACAAAAATAAAGCAGAAGTAAAGGATTGGGGCTGGTGGTTTTAGGTGCAGTGAAGCACAGAGTTAGGGTCAGAGCTCATGGTTTTAGGCTCTGACTAAGTCTGTGGTCTTAGGGGGACAAGCTCAGTGAATAACAGGAAGAACTGCCCACCGCAGATACTAAGGGCAGGGGTCTTGCTCAGTGAGAGAGTTGCTGGCAGCCATCACTGCTGTGCTTATGGAGGGTTTTTTTGGTACCGGGAATCAAACTCAGGACCTTGTGCTTACCAGGCAGGCCCTGTGCTGCTGAGCTATAACCCTGGCCCTCTATGTTTATGTTTTTAAAGACGATTGTAGCTACCATCTGGCAAATAGATGTGGAGCAAGAGTGGAGGTAGGGAGGCTGCTTAGCAGGGGACAGGGCCGTTGTGTCCTGAGTAAGAGGAGACTGGGCTTGGAGCAGGCAAGAGAGTGCTCAGTATGGGCCTGTCTCGTTTGGGTGGTCCGTCCCATATCCGGATGGCACCCCGGGTGAGGTGGGATAAATTTTTAAAAACTTCTTGCAGCCAGGTGTGGTGGCACACACCTATAATCCCAGCACTCGGGAGGCTGAGACAGGAGGATTGCCATGAATTTGAGGACAGCTTGGGTGTCTTGGTTACTTTTCTTTCCTTGCTGAGACAAAATACCCAACGTCCAAACTGAAGGAAGGAGAGGTTTATTTAGCTTGTAGTTTGTGGGGGTTTCAGTCCATACTTGGCTGGTTCTGAGGCAGAGTGGCACATAGCAGAGGACAAACCTTCAGGGCAGCAAAGCACAGCAAAAACAACCAGAGCAAAAGGGAGGAATGGTGGGCAAGCAGCCTCTTCCTACCTCCCTTACATTGTAAACAGGCTACCCCCACCCCAGGGCATGTAGCACTCACATAATGCCCTCCTCTTCCACAGGCTCAGGATCTACGCAAAGTAAGCACCCTGGCTTCCTGCTGAGTCACTCAGCCAAACCTCTAGACTCTCCAAGTTGACACAATGTATCAACCACAACATTGGGCTACACAGAGAAGTTCAAGGCCAGCCTGCATTACATAGTAAGACCTTTCTCAATCACCCCGCGAAAGACCCCCAAACAAAATTTATTACAGTACAAGGCACATTGCTATGAATTCCCCCAAAACACCTTCCTCTCACTTAGAACACACTGATCCCATCGCCCCTGCCACTTTCTGCAGCAGTTCTGGGCATCCTCTTTCGTGAGTGTCTATACAAGGTGTGATCAGAGATACTGGAAATGCTGCTGCCAAGCGCTGTGCAGTGGCAAAAACATCACAGTGCATCCTCACCCACCTTGCTTACCAGATCTGGCACTGAGATCTCTGGCTCCTCCCCAAAACCGAAACAACCATGGAAGGTGAACATTTTGAATTGGTTCAAGACGTGGAGGCAGCTGTGACTGCAGCTAGAGATACTTACAGAAGAGGACTTCACAACTGCTTCCAAAAGCAGCAGCAACGATGCGATAAATGTGCTCTGAGTGAGGGGGGTTGATGGCAACGTGTCTTCTAGTGTAATAAATTTGAAAAATACGTATTTAAACTCTTTCTTTCTTTCTTTCTTTCTTTCTTTCTTTCTTTCTGCCTTTCTTTCTTTCTTCTTGAGACAGGGTCTCACTATGGAATGCAGACTGGCCTTGAACTCACTTCTGTAGCCCAGGCTGGCCTTGAATTCATAGTGATCCTCCTGCCTCAGCCTCTTGAGTGCTGGGGTGATAGGTGTGTGCCGCCATGGCTGGCTTAATTTACTGTGTTTCTCCATCACACTAGTCTTAGTGGAGTATTTGAAGCCAGGGCCAGTTGGGATGGGAAAAGCAGAGGCCCCGGCCTGACCCTGTGCTTACAGGGCTCACCTAGGGACACAGGAGCGACAGGAGGTGAGGCATGGTGGTGCACACCCATAATCCCAGCACTTGGGGGTGGCCAGGAAGCTAAGGGGCTGTGTGTGTCAGGGCAGAAGAGGTGGCTGGCGAGAAGGGGGGCAGAACGTGATCAAGTCTCTGGTTACTGGCCCTGACCCTAGCATTGGTAGTGGCCTGTGAGGAACAGCCAGCCCAGGAAGCCTTTGTGGGGTGGTGGAGGGAGGGAGGACAGGCTGGCTGAGCCGGTGTGGGAGCTGAGGGCCCCAGTGTTCTGGGCCTTTTACTCTTAAAGGTAAGATGTGATGTGTCAGCGTAATTGTCTGGTTTTTTTTTGTTTTTTGTTTTTTTTTGTCTTTTTGAGACAGGGTCTCACTATGCAGTTCAGGCTGGCCTTGAGCTCACTTTGTAGCCCAGACTGGTCTCAAACTCGCAACAATCCTTCTGCCTTAGCTGAGGGATTACAGGTGTGCGCCACCATGCCCGGCTAGCGTGATTGTCTCTTGATGAGCACAGAGAGATGGGGCTGTAAGGGCTGGAACCAGGCCGTGGGGGAGGCGGGAGCAGCCCTGCCTGCGTGGGGTGCGCCCAAGGGACGTGGGGCACTGTCTGTTGCCACTCCGCTTCTCCCAGCAGCCGCAGGTGGCAGGCGGCCAGCTGAGAGCCGGGCAGGTGGAGGTGCTGGGAACCCTTTGTCTCCTCCGAGAGTTCCCATAGCTGCTGTGTGGGGTAGCGGTCGGTGTCCTGCTCTGCAGATGAGAATCAGGGTGTGGGGTGGGGGCACCTGCCAGGAAGGGCAGCTGGGGACTCCAAGGGGTCTGGTGGATCGCAAGGGCCTGGGATGGCTGTGCACCTGTGCTGTGGCTTGAGCGTCTCCTCTGAAACAGTTGCCATTGTAACGCCAGTAAGTGGTGGCCCTGGATTGTTGTGGGTGCTTTAGTACACAGGACCTTTATAGCACGTGTACTACCTTCTGATTTTTCACTCATTCCAGTTAATCTGAGTCTTCCTTGTACCGTGCAGGAGCTGCTGGATCCATGTTTCATGTTCTCGCTCTGTTTCTCTCTCTCTTTTTCTTTTGGTCTTTTTGCAGTAGGGTCTCACTATATAGTTTAGGCAGGCCTTAAACTCACAGAAATCCTCCTGCCTCATCCTCCCAAGTGCTGGGACTATAGGACTGGGCCAGCATGCCCAGCCTTCATGGTCTCTTGTTTTTAAAATGTCTCTCGTTAGTTGGTTACCACCAACAGCCCTTTCTTCTGGTTCCGAGACTCCGTCTGCACACTGCACGCGTGTGCTGCCCATACTTTGAGCAGAAGTTTGAAAAGGGAAAGCGGAGCCCTGCGAAGCACGCGAAGCCTTTTCTGTGCTGGCCATGCGTGTCTTGCATCATCCTCTTTAGCTCTTCGATCTTTTCGTTAGTGCCTTCTGCAGACTTGCTGATGACTTTGCCTTGTTGGTCATTTTCTGGTCTTCCCAGTAGCATTTTGGATAATTTGGGTGTGGGGCTTATGGCTCCCACCCCTTCGATGGCCCATGGGTCAGCTTGGGGGAGCTGGGCGCTCTCAGAGCTATTTTGTTGGCTGCCTTCTCAGCTTTCTGCTTTTGTTTCTGTTGATATTTGTGAGTTTATTTCAGTGGAAAGTCTGGCTTCTAGTATGGCCATCTCTCTAGTTAACGTCGACTTTTTAGGGGTGTCCCATAGGCATGGCCCTCGTCTCTGTCCTGGGATCCACCGCCTCCATTTCCCTGAGTTGGCAAGTGGGCGAGCAGGCTGTGACCGTGCCAGAGAGCTTGGCCTCCCCTTGCCTGGTGCTGGAGGTACTCGGAGAGGGTGGCAGCATGGGCTGGGGCCTCCTGGATGCTGAAGCCTGAGGAAGCAGTATCCGTTTGTGCAGACAGCCTAGTCCAGCTCTCCACCTGCAAGGAGGACTCCAGATGGAGAGGTGACCGCTCCAAGGCCACACAGCAAGAAGGTGACATTGCCGTCCACTGGCTCTCTTCCTCCTCCCCTAAGATCTCTCGATGTCTTTTCCCTGTTCCCTTTGCAGTGCTGGAGACAGAGCCCAGGACTCTGCACACGCTAAGCAGTTCCTCTGCCGTTGAGCTGCACCCTCAGCCACCTCCCAAGGCCTAACGGGTACAGCACCCTGTGTAGCCTCCCGTGGTCCCATGTGGGCCTCTCTCTTCCTGCTTGGGGCCTGGATTCCACTGCCCCCCATGCTTGCACAGCGCCTCTTTGCACCCCTGACCCCAACTGGGGGCTTCTCAAGCTAGCTGCACATTAGAATTTTCTGATTGTACTGAGTGGGGGCCTGGGCATTGGGAGTTTTTTAAATCGAGGAATAAAGCACACACGTCAGTGCCCATGGAAAAGACAGAATGCTTCTAGTGTCCCAGAAGCTTCCCAGGTAGCGCCGCCCCCCCCCCCCAACTACTGTGTGGACTCTGACATCGTGGATCAGGTTCGCCTGTTCCCGAGCATCCTCTAGATGAAAATTGCTCTTCTGAGTTGGGCTTCTTTGGTTCGGCATCGTCTCTGAGAGTCGCCGAGGTGGGCTGGGTGGCAGTAGTTGACACTGTGTATAATCTGGGGCTGGTCCCCAGGGAGCAGTCAGAGCTGGAGCTGGGACGCAGTAGGTTTGGATGCTGGGTATTGCGGGGTTCTCTTGAGAAGCAATCCGCAGACACAGATATGTGATCTCGCGTGAGGATTTGTTGGGTAGGTTACAGGATCAGAGGTGGGAGAATCGCAGGCTGTCTGTGCTGGAGAGCTGGAGGACCCAGGAGCTGCTCAGCTGAAGAACCAAAGGGATTAGGATGCAGTCCAAGGGCAAAGGCCTGGGAGTTCCTAAGTCTGCATTGGAGGCCAAAGAAACTGGAGACCTGGAGACCAATGTCCAAAGGTGATGGCAGCAAAGGTCACAGCAGAACGATTCCTTCCCTTTTCATGCCATCCAAGCTACAACCCTATTGGCTGTTGCCACCCACGTCTGGGGTGGCTCTTCCTGCCTCCATCTGCAGGTCTGTATGTCAGTCATTTACAGACACATCCAGAACTGTGCTTTACTAATCTGCCAGGCGTTTCTTACATCAGTCACGCTGACACATCATCACTAATGGTCACGGAAGATACTGAATAGGGCTGGGTGTATTGTGGCACACACCTGTAATCCCAGCACTTGGGAGGCTGAGCCAGGAGGATCATTACAAGTTCGAGACCAGCCTGGGCTACAAAGTGAGCTCAAGGCCAGCCTGAACTGCATAGCGAGACCCTGTCTCAATAAGACAAAAACAAAACAAAAGATACTGGATAGGACTTCACCTGACCCCACACACAACCTGAGGCCCAGGCTCTGCACCCCTCACTGACCAGTCACTGGACATAAGCTCCCCTGGGGAGGTGCAACCTTGGACAAGGCAGCTTCCCTCCACCCAGAGAGGACCTTGGCTGTGAGCAGGCAACACTCCCAGACCCTGGGTCCAAACTGCCCTAACCCTGGTGGGGCAATCCCAGCAGCCTCAGCATCCACTTGTCCCTCCTGTGCACGTGGAAACCTATGCTTGGAGGATAATTCACCCTCTCCAGGGGCAGCTCCTTCTGGATTCTGGTTGGTCTCTCTGGGGAAGCTGCCAAGGGCCAGGCGAGTGAGATGAGCTACGGTGCCTGTTGGTTGCAGGTCTCAGGCACAATCGATGGACAACGCTTCCCCCTCACCTGCCCAAGCCAGCTCCCCAGCCCTGTCTAGTGCCTGTCTTGGTGGCTGGTGGCAAAGGTGTCCAGAGCCCTGTCTCCAAGCAAGTCTCAGCTGTGGACACGGCGCCTTCTCTGACTGCGGCTGTGGCCCTCACCCCTTTCCCATCAGCATGGGGCAGGGGTACCAGGAGGCACCAGGGCCCACGGCATGCCGGAGCTGTCACCCTGGCCCTGCGTGCACAGCTAGGTGAGACTCAGCTCTTGCTGCCGGGGGGACTGCTTTGGGTTTTGCCACAAGGTGCCTGGAGTCAGCCCCACAATTCCATGCTGGGTCCTGTTGGAAATGTTTCCCCTGTGGGAAGCAGGACTTCTGGCCCAGCTGGGCTGAGACCCATCACTTGTCGTGATGGTGAAGGGGCCGCTTCTGCTTCCACCTGAGTGTCTTAGATGCACTGATTCCATGCATGAGGACGCAGCACCATACAGCAATGACTCCTTCACAGTGGACTGGGTCCCTGAAGATGGCCTCGTCCTTACAGGGCATCCCCCTCCTCTGCACCTCAGCTGCATCTTTTAATTGTCTTTATTATGCTTTAACTGCCAAATAAAAATAACTTCTACTTATGGCACGCAAGGCGATGTTTCAAAGTATGTGGCAAAGGGGTCAGGGATATAGCTCAGCAGCACAAGTGCCTGCCTGGCAAGCACAAGGTCCTGAGTCTGATTCCCAGTACCTTAAACAAAACCCAAAACAAAGTATGTGGCATGGCCAGATCGAGATACTGACCATGTATACCTCCCCACATGCCTCTGTGCCTGGCGAGAACACCTGCATCTGCTGCCACGAGCACACATGATTATTACTGCAGCCACTGTGCTAATAACCGACCCTAGGCCAGATGTGTCTTCCAAAACTTGTCATTGGCCGGGCATGGTGGTGCATGTAAACTACTCTAGAGGCTGAGGCAGGAAGGTCAGAAGTTGGAGGCCACCCTGAGCCACTTAATGTAGCCCTTGGTCAAAATAAAAAGAGCTAGAGATGTAGCTCCGTGGTAGAGCACTTGGTTAGCATGTGCAAAGGCCCTGGGTTCTATCCCCAGCACCACAAAAAATAAATAAAGGCTGTGATCACCCACTGGACTGCAGCTCTGGGTGTCAGGTGCCCACAACCACATCTCCTTGGCCAGGGGCAATTTTAGAGGCTTCCTTGTGGCACCATGACAGGTCTCACTCCATAAGCTGAGGCCACACTGTGGCGTTCTGCCAGGTGAAGAGATGCCTACTGTGTGGTCTATGGGGCCCAGGTACTGGTGTCTGGAGCTGTGGAATGTGTTCCAGTGTCCCTTTTCCCCCATGACAGTTGTCCCCAATGCTGTCTACGTTTGATGGGGAGGGACTGCTCGAGTCACCACCATCTACATCGTTCTGGGGTGGCGAGTGCCTGCTCCTGGGACTGGTGTCCCCATCGCTGGGAGCCGCGTCTGCAGCAGGACAAGGTGCAGTCACTTCTGCTCTGGGCCCTGGTCACCAGGCCTTGTGTGTGTTTGACTGTGTGGAGTGGCAGTGTCCTTGCTGGCTGCCCCTGGGGACCCCAGGTCCAGTAACCAATTCTGTGTTGACCTTGTCAATCTTGCAACGACCTTGCCACAACCTATGACAACAACAACGGCCCCGCCTTGCTAAGTGATGATTCTTGTATCCTGCACTGACTTTTCCTGGCTGCCCAGGCCTTGGTCCAGAGCTTGGGATCGAGTCCCTGCCGTTCCCCACACTCCTCTGGGCTGTGATCACTTCTGGCTGGTTCTGTCTGGCAGCTGGGGGTTGCTGACCCCAGATTCTGGTGCCGTGGCCGGGTGGGGGCGCTTTCAGGTCTGCAGGGTGACCTCAGCGAGGTCCAGTTGGAGCAGGGGGCGCTCTGGGCTCCCCATCTCCTGACGTCTCCAGCAGCCTCCTCGCGTGCAGACTGGGGGCGCCGAGAAGCCCCCCTCTGTGTCCTTGGGCTCCTCTCACGTGAAGCCAGCCACTCCCCGCCGAAGCCTCCCCTCCAGCGGCAGGGGAGAGTTTATAAGGAGGCCCTTGGCTTTCACACTGGCCTCCAATTAGCGATGAATCACCCCTCACCTCATGACAGGCCCCACAGTAGCCAGCCACGCCAGGGTTTCATCTCACCCGCCTCTCAGCCAAGCAACTGTGGCTTGCAGCGCCTGCCCCTCCCCGAAGACCGCGAGAGCGTGAGCAATCTCAGTTCTCTTCCTGCCAAGGTGGGGCTGACGGCTCTCCCAGTGCCAACAACTGGTGTGGGACCCTGTGCTGAGGCTGCCCCAGGACCCCTCCTGACTCCTGAGATGCGTGCGCCGGAGGTAGCTGGGAAGTGATCCAAGCCTGGTGAGTATGAGGGCCAGTGCAGCAGGACAGAGGACTGGGGACAGTGGAATACCTGTCTTGTCTTTGTTTTGAAGCCAGGACCTTTGCACTGAGGGGCATTTCTAGACCCTTTCTATTTTGAGACATGGTTTCACAAAGGTGCTAAGTTGTCCAGGTTGGGTTTGAACTTGCGATCCTCCTGCCTCAGCCTCCCAGAGTGCCAGGATTACAGGTGTGGGCCACCATGCCGGGGTTTGGTTTGTTTTTTAACAGCGAGGGTCTTGGATTATTGCCCAGGCTGCCCTTGAACTCCTGAGCTCAGAGGATCCTCCTACCTCTTCGGTAGCTGGGATGACAGGTGTGCCCACCGCCTGGGCCAGCAATCCCAGGTGGTTCATTTTGTGGCTCAGCACATTGAACCCAGGGCCCCATGCATCCTTGACAAGGGCTCTGCTGCTGAGCTACATTTCCCAGCCCTATTTTCAACCAGAATCTCACTAGGTTGCCTTGGCTGGCCTTGAACTTGTGATGCTCCTGCCTCAGCCAGGACAAGAATCCAGGCTCCTGGCTGGGAGCCCCTTGGGTGGCTGTGTGTGACGCTTCACCTGAGGACACACTTCAGAACCCGATTCCGGCAGGCTCGGGCAGCACTGGCACACAGTGACACTCTGTGGCTGGGCTAGTGGAGCTCCCTGCAGCCGGAGTCCAGCCCTGAAGGGCGCGAGAAGGGACGGGAACAGGTAAATTTTGCTGCTGGTGAGGCCCAGCTTCTGAGGGTCTCAGGAGGACACCGGAAGCAGCATGGTGGCTCAGCCTGCGCAGCACCTCAAGATCTCTCAGCTGTGACCTCCTCGCAGCTCCTGGTTTTTCTCAGTGGCCCTGGAAGGCACAGGGACTGGGGTGCCAGCCTCGCTAGACAGAGGGGAAATTGCGGCCAGCTGTGCACAGCCCCATAGTGAGTGAGTAGCCAGGCAAGCCTTGCACCCCGATGTGGATTCCAAGTCCAGGACTCCAATTTCTTTGTTTTGTTTTGTTGAGACAGGGCTTTACCATGCAGTTCAGGCTGCCCTTGAACGCACTATGTAGCCCATGCTGGCCTCACTCCTGAGGACCCTCCCGCCTCAGCCTCCTGAGTGCTGGGGCTCCAGGTGTGTGCCATCACGCCTGGCCAGCATCCCATATTTGCCAACGTCTTAGTTTTATTGGCTCATCCCATGTCCCTTCCTTCCCCCCTTCATTCATTTTTGCAGTACTGAGTATTGAACCCAGGGCCTTTGCACAAAGCTACATCCCCAGACATTGCTTTGAGACAGGGTCTCACTGAATTACCTCAGGTTGGACTCAGTTTGCCACCTTCCTGCCTCAGCCTCCCAGAGTGCTGGAATTATGAGCAGGCCACACCCACTGCTCTAGACTCAGGACTACCTCAGGGTGGAGTGTGACCACCTCTACCTAGTCCCCCAGGCCCCAGTTCTTTCCTGGTTTCCTGGAAGCTCTGCCCCCTACCTCCACCCTGGACTTCCCCAGAGTTCTGCCATCCTGATGCTCGGCAGGCCAGAGCCCGCATTTCTAACAATCCCACAGGCCAGGCCAGCGCCTCGGGTCCCAAGGTTCCGCTCAGGCATCTCTGGTTTTCTGCTAAGGACGCATCATGCACCATTTGAGTCACGTGGTTCCCTCCAGGGCTCCTCTCCCAGCTCTCTCGGAGTCCCTTTCTTCCCTCCCTCTTCCACTCGGCTCTTTTCTCCTCAGTCTGCGCTCCTGCTTCTCCCCCTCCCCCCCACCAGCCATCAGGATCTCAGCTAGGCGTTAAGCAGAAGGCTAGCTGCGTAAACTGATTCAGACTAACATGTGAATGACTCATAGCTCATCTCTGAGCTCTTCTAGGGACTGTGTAGATGTGCAAAAGAAGGTTTTGGGTCTTTTGAAATGTTACGTGGGAGAAGGAACTAAAAATATTGAGTCGTTCTTTCCTGTACCCCCTAGCAGTCCCCAGACCTGGGTTCACAATTGAAATCACATGAGGGAACTTTAAAAGCAAGAACAAAACAGAGGTAGGGGGTGTAGCTGTGTGGTGGAGTGCTTGCCTAGCGTGCCTGAGGCCCTGTGTTTCATGCCTAGAACTGCAACAAACAAACGAAAACAAAACAAAGCAACACCCAGGAGCTGTGCACGATGGTGTACTTCTGTGATCCCAACGCTCCAGGAGGCTGAGGCAGGAGGATTTCAAGTCGGACCCAGCCCAGGGAAATTAATTACAGTACTTAGCAAGACCCTTTCTGTAGCTGCAGCAGAGAGGCAGCCGGCAGTGCAGATGGGAGTGATTATGCCCAGGACAAAGGGCCGCCTCAGGAGGGGGGCAGGGGAGCCCCAAAACCTGGCCTGGGAGCCGGCCCCTGGGTGGGGGGCCAGAGGCTCTTTGGGGATAATTGCGCGGCAGCGCAGCTTCCTGTGTTGGTCATCACCATGGCGTGCTTTCCTGCCCAGCAGGGGACGCTGTGGAGGCGGCCTGCCAGAGGGTTCTCTAGGCTGCAATCCGGCTATCGGCTCCAGGCACAACGGCTGCTTGGCTTCCTCCCGTTGGGGCACCTGGCTCCCCAAAGCATCTCCGCTGCGCTGCTGAGGACAGCACCCCGGGGTGGGGCAGGGGGGGCTTGCACAGCTCGGCTGCACCCTAGCTGGCCCTGAATCACTCTTTGCACCTTGTCGTGTTTGTTTTCTGGTTCTGGGGATGGAATGCAGGGCCTGCATATGGAGCACGTCCTTTTCATTTTTATTTGGAGACAAGGTCTGGCCAAGCTACTGAGTTGCTCAGCCTGGGCTCAAATTTAGGACGCTTCTGCCTCAGCCTCCCTTCCAGATCACAGGGATTGCAGGCTTGAGCCCTAGTGTCCAGCCTGGCTCCCTCTTCCTGCGGTCAGGATGCAGGCTGGGGTGAGAGACACCCGCCAAAACTCACTGCCCCCCCCGTCGGATCCCTGAACCCCCCCCCCGTGTCCCCAATCTCTGTGTCCTTCCGAAGCCAGGCGGGGACAGTAGATAAGAGTCCCACACGAGGGCCATCGCACAGGTCAGGGGTCGTGAGGTGCAGGTATGCAGTTTGGGGAGGCCGGCGTGCGGGAGTCAGCTTGGCGCCTGCACATCCCCGATAACACTGTTTCATCAAGGGCTTAATCACTTCTAAATATAGCCAGGGTTTAAGAGCTGGCTGCCTCCCGAAGTGTGAGTTTTGTACTGCTTCAGGCCAATTTTTTTGGTCCAAGAAACGCAGCTCCATGGCCCCAGCTGCTGGCTCGTGCTGGACGTGTGCAGAAATACTCCGTGCCTCAGCGCCAGACCGGAGGCCACCACCTACCCTTGGCCACCAAGCACAAGAAGTGGAGCAAACAAACGGAGGAACTGATTTGTTTTAAACTGACTTTCTGGTTGTATTTAATGCTGGTTAACTTACATTTAGTCTAGGACACTAGTGATTTCCCTGTGGTACCTGGTGGCACTTGGCTTAAGGATCCATAGAGGAGGAGAGATTTTTGCTGTTGTTTGGCATTACTGGAGATTGAACCCAGGGCCTTCACACTGAACTACATTTCCAGCCCTTTAAATTCTTTTTTAAGACAAAGTCTAGCTATGTATCCCAGGCTGGGCTCCAACTTGAGATCTTCCTGCATCAGCCTCCCAGACTGCTGGAGTTACAGGTGTGCACCACCAAGCCCAGCTAAGGTGGAAATTTTTCAGTTCAGCACAGAGATATTGGCTGTCCTAGACTGCTCAGACACTGCCCTGTAATTAACAAAGTCCTTTTCCTTTTTTTTAAGTTCTCAGCATTGGCAATTAGTTTGGTAGACAAAAACCTGTCAAGACCAGGGGTCCATGAGCCTGGCATGGTGGTGTGAGCCTGTAATTCCAGCACTTGGGAGGCTGAGGCAGGAGGATTGTTGCAAACTGGAGGCCAGCCTGGGCTATGTAGTGAGACCTTGTCTCAAAAAAATAAAATAAAAAGACCTGGGGTTGTTCCTGGTGTGAAGTGCAGAAAAGGTCTCTTGGGGGTGGGGAGGGTGTCACCCTACCTGGAAGTGCTCACACATGGGAACCCTGCTCAATCCTGGAGCCTGAGCTACATCTGAGTCCGTTCAGCTGCCTTGAGATGGAGAGTGACAGGGACAGGTGCCCAGCCAAGTGCCAGCAACCCTGCCACCGCAGCTGGGGTCGGCCCGGGGCACTTCCTCATGCCCGCTGAGTCCTGGGGGCCACTGCGGTGAGCGTGAAAGGAGCAGTGCACTTTCGTGGCTTCTCCCGTCTCCTGCGTGGTGAGCTTGTGCACAAGGCGCGGCAGAGGGAGGTACAGGCAGCAAAGAGGGGTGGGAGGACAGTGCTGTGTGAATTGGAATCACCCAGGGCCTCGAGTTGTCAGTGGTCAGAAACAAAATGGAGTCACTCATGCCAAGCCTTGAGAGCAAATAGTGGTAAGAGGAGCCGGGAGGTGCCGAAGGAGGGAACTCGCCCACTCCTGTGTGCCTGAGGGTGACTCAGCCAGGACCACCACCTTGCCCCCAAAGTGCTTCCGTGATGACATCTGCCCGGCCGCTCTCCGTCCAACCTCACACTGGTGCTGCCCTTGTTACTAAAGCCTGTGGCCAAGAATGATTGTTTCAAAATATCTTACGTAATCCTCATTCTGTCTTTTGAGTGGGGTGTGGTGGCCCCCACTCTAGGAGGGTGAGGCAGGAGGACTGTAAATTTGAACCCAGCCTTGGCAATTTGTGACTTTGTGAGACCTTGCCTCAAACTAAAAAAAATAATAAAAGAGCTGGGGATGTGGCCCAATGTGAAGGTCCTGTGTTCAGTTCCCAGTACTTAAACAAAAAAACAAAAACCTTCCGATAGGCCAGGGATGGGTTCTGTGGTACACCATTTGTTCAGGCTACCCAAGGCCCTGGCTTCCACCCCCAGCTCTGCAAAGGCAGACAGAAATCTTTGAAACCTCCCCTCCCCTCCATCTCCGAAGATGCATGCAGTTTGCTATGGTGTGCATCTCCTTGTTGCAGCACTGTTTGTGAACAAACTTAGGGCTCTGCTTGTCTCTGTGTGACCACATTTTGCCAGCACTGCCGGCCAACCGGGAGTGTGCATGGAACCTATTGTGAGCCACTCTGTCAGACTGTGGTTCTGAGTGTCCTCCTAGCAGAGGGGAGGAAGTGGAGGCGTCCACCCAACCCACAGCCAGTCCTGCAGCCCCACCTGCAGAGGGCGCTCCAAGCCCAATATTTGCTAGTGCACCATGGATGCTTGCCTGGACTGCCACAATAACCTTTGTTTCTTTTAATTAATTAATTAATTTGGAGTTGTGGGGATGGAACCCAGGGCCTTGCACATGCTAGGCAAGTGCTCTACCACTGAGCTACAAACAACCCTTTGTTTTTAAATTTATTTTATCTTTAAAACTGTGTGTGTGTGTGTGTGTGTGTGTGTGGTATTGGGAATTAAACACAGAGCTTTTGCACTGAGCTACATTCCCAGCCCTTTTTACATTTTTTTTAAATTTGGAGACAGGGTCTTGTGAAGTCACTTAATTGGCCAGGCCAGGCTCTAATTCATAATCCTCCTGCCTCAGCCTCCCAGAGTGCTGGATTATAGTCATTCATCACTATGCCAGCCTTGTTTGTCCCCTGTAAGTCCCTCTACCCTCATCATTTAAATCTAATTGTCTTAAATATTCCCTCTGAAAAGAATTATTCCCTCTGCATGCTTCGTAAAGCCCATCAGAGGATGGCATTGTTTTTGCTTCAACTCTCAGATGTAATTCAGAAAACGTGAGACAACCTGTCAGATCCCCTCATATCTTTACCCCTCCTGTTGTTCTTTCCTCCTCCCTGCAGGCCTGAGATTCCTTCTTTTATCATTTCCTTTCTGTTTCCAGAGTTCCTTTCAGCTATTCCCCTGGGGAGGTCTGCTGACCTTCTGCTGACCTAAGGAGGTCCCTTAGTGACCTTCAGCTGGGGACACTTCTCTTTCAGCAGTGCCACTGTTTTCCGGCTGCCATAGTTTTTGGTGAGAAATCTGCCATCATTCATTTTCCCCTTGTGATAAAGGGTTATTTCTCTCTCTACTCTCAGTTGTCTTTCATTTTTGGGAGTTTGACTATGTGCCTTGGAGTAGTTTTTATCTTCTTGGAGTTCACATTTCTTAAATCTATTGTTTTGTGTTTTTGCCAAATGTAGGGTTTTTTTTTTTAAATCCAAAGTAGCTCTTCAGAGGATACTTTGGCAGGTGCCGCTCTTTCTCCTCCCTCTTGGACTTTGAGAATATGAGCGGTGGTTCTTCTGTTACTGTCCTGTGACTTCCTGAGACTCCATTTTTTTCCAGTCCATTTTCTCTCAGTTGCTCAGATTGTTTTATTTCTATTATTCTATCTCCAAGTTCACTGATTTTTTCCTCTTATTTCCATTCTGCTGTTGAGCTTTTCCCATGAGCTCTAAAAATACTAGCAGCTTTCCTTCATACTTGGACTAAATCCTGAGTCCTCACCCTGGCCATTAAGGCCCTTCAAGATCAAGTCTCTGTCTCCCTCTCCTTAACCACTACCTTACAGACTACCTCTCTGTCTGGATTACTCTACCTCCCACTCATCCATCCACCCACCCACCTGCCCATCCATCCATCCATCCATCCACCCACCCAGCCACCCATTTTTGAGGTCCTTCTAGTGACCCCAAACTTAATCATACCTTAGGATACTTACCTTATTGTCCCAAAAACATTCTTTCCTCATATCATCCAATATGTCCCTTTCTCCCTTCACTTAGGTTTCTGTTCAAATGTCACTTCTTGAAAAGAAGGATGAGACAGTGGCTTCCCACTCATACTCTATTCCTTTCCCGCATTGTTTTTCTTGACAGCACTGATTGGTGCTTCAACTTACATGGTTGACTGTGGCCTCTTCAGCAGGAATCATCCTCCAGGCTGTAGGCTGGCTGATCATCCCCCCCCTTCGTCCTCATCCTCAGGGCGATGCCGCACACAGCAGCGTCTCAGAAAAGGCTCCTTACAGGCACTGAAGACAGCTTGGGGTGCTCTCAGTCACCTGCCAGGGTCAACACCAACTTCATCTTCCAGCTGTGTACTATGGAGCAAGCCCTTTAACCTAGGACTTCTCACCCTGGACTCTCCTGGGCTTTAGAAAAGCAGGCCCCGATGCAGGATGCCTGGGGTGGCACCGGAGAATCTGCATTTCTCACCACTTACCAGATGGTGCCCAAGTTGCTGGGCCCTGGACCCAGGTTCTGTATTTTTAAATTTATTTTTATTTTGTGTGGTGCTGGGGATGGAGCCCAGGTGCTCTGGCACACTCACACAGTCGTTCTACTATAGGTTAGGCCCTCAGCCTGGGACCCAGACCAAGCAGCGAGGCCTTGACTGTCCTGAGCCTCAGTTCCCACCCCTGTAACATGGTTCATTGTGAAAAATAAGCACTGTGTACACTGCCTGGTACAGCAGGTGCTCTGTGAAGATCTGGACAGTTCCCTCCTTCAGCTCCTCCCATCCTGTGTCCACACACACACCCAGCCTCCTTGGGGCCTTGCCTGCTTTCTTCTTCCAGAGCAGTCCAGCCTGCCCATCACACGGCTGGGGGCGGGGAAGATTCTGGCATCTTGACAGTCACAGGAACATCACGAAAAAGGGGTGATGACGGCCGCTCCTGAGCCCCAGTGGCCCCGTGCTGGGGAGCACATGGCTGACGGGAGGGGCCGTGGGTACCCTGGGGTTGGGGCAGAAGCTGGTAAAGGGCCTGGGGGCAGCTCTCTGTGGCCGGGCGGGGTACCCTCCTTGTTTGTAGGCTGATCCTGCCCGTGGGCTGGAGCATAGGGCCCACGTCAGGCTGGCCCAGGGGCTTCTCAGCAGCAGATGGGGCCAGATTAGACAGCCAGTGGGGGTGAGTGGTGGGACTGTCAGCCTGGGGAGGAGAGCGTGACAGCAGGAACCTCTCTGCAACCGAGTATAGAAAGGCAGGACTCATGTTCTGCCCAGCAGCAGATGGGCCTGGGTCAGGCTCACCAAGGCAGGGACAACTGTCTTTGGGATCACTGGATGGAAGCGCTCCTTAGGAGAAAGATGATCCGGGGCTGGGGGCCAGCAGGTGGGCAGGGGGTTCTACTTACAGGCACCTGGGAACCCAATCCCTCCTGGCCCAGCTCAGGCCTCCCCCCTCTCCTGAGAGCCTCTGCTTGGGGAACCTTTTTGTTCTCCAGGACTGGGGATTGAACCTAGGGCCTTCACACTGAGCTGCATCCCTAGCCCATTTTAAATTTTTTAATTTTGAGACCAGGCCTCCTGTTTTGGTTATTTTATTCTTGTTGCTGAGACAAAATACCCAACACCCAAAATGAAGAAAGGAAAGGTTTATTTAGCTTACAGTTTGTGGAGGTTTCAGTCCATACTCGGCTGCTTTAGAGGCAGAGTGGCACATGGCAGAGGGCAAACTTCATGGCAGCAGAGCACAGCAAAAACAACCAGCAAAAGGGAGGAATGGCTGCAAGCAGCCTCCTTTTCTTCCATACACTGTAAACAACCTACCCCCACCCAGGGGTTGTGAACCTCTCACACAGTCTCCATGCCCTCCTCTTCCACAGGCTCAGGTTGTTTACAAAGTAAGCACCCTGCTTCCTCCTGAGTCACTCAGCTAAACCTCTAGATTCCCCAAGTTGACAATGTATCAACCATAACACTTCACCCCTTGTCAACTTGGCAATTATACACATTTCCTTAAACCAGTTTCCATATACAAAGCCATTATATATTAGAACCATAACATTTTTCCCCTGTACAAATGAAGATTAAACACTTCCAACATTTAAAGGCACAAAATAAACATTACCATTTCAAAAGGCACAAATGGGGTAATATAGAGCATTGGGACCAAAGCAAGTCCAAAATCCAGCAGGGCTAACATTATGTCCTATAATTTTACATTCAGCATCTGAAGCAACTTGTTGCACATTGTAAGCTCCAAAGGGCTTGCGTGAAACCACCCCCATGGCACTTCTGGTGGTTACAGCCTCCACAGCTTCTCTCTTAGGCTTGCTTTCCCTCTTTGCAGCTTTCCTTAGATGATCCACGGTCCTGTCTTCTCTAAACTTCTGAGGTCTCCAGTACACCTTTTGCTTCACACTCACAGCTTCACATATTGCCCTCTCCGGGGCACACTGTCTGGCCTCCCAGGCCTTCTGAAATCTGGGTGGAAGCCTCTTTGACCTCAGAACTCTTGCATTTTCCTTGCACTTAAAGCCAGGGCCACGTGGATGATGCCAAGGTCTGCTGCCACCTGGAGCAGTAGCAAACTTTCCTCTCTCTTAGCCATAAGGATCAAGTGCCTGGATCGCTGGGCACACTGAATCCAATTTTGAGGAGCAAATTCTCTGTTGCTTCCATAGTGGAACCTGGTGCAGCCGCCACCGCCATTTTGGAACACGGTGCTTTTTAGCTTCCTTCTCAAGGCAAGGTCTCTCACCTTTACAGTTTTGAGGCTGCAAAGGGTGTAGACTTGCTTGTTGTGATGCCCTCAGGCCATCTTTTCCATTTTCTTGTTCCTTCATAGCAATAGAGATCTCCTCAGCTTTATCTTTGCAGCCCACAGCTTTACTGGTGCTTCCTTTCTGGCCAAACTCTCAACATTTTAAATCATCCTGCTGGGCTCTTTGCTCTTGATTGTCAATATAAATCTGGCTAAAAGCCCCCAATAGCCATGCCACTGCCCCAACATTCGACTGCCTTGAAATTTCCTCTGCCAGATTAATCAGTTCGCTGCTGCCCTTAATCTCAGTCTTAGGCATAGTCTCTGGATACGAGCAAAATGCAGACAAACTTTTTGCCAATCCATAACATATATCATCTGGAGTCCAACAACCAAAGCAGTCCTTCCCAACAGAAACCTTCCAAACCCAGTCTTTACTGGCAGTATTTCTATTGGCATTCTGGTCTTCTGAACTCTGACCAGAATCTCCCATACAGAACGGCTGAAGGCGTTCCAGCACATCCCTTTCAGGCGACATCTCTGAACCTTTCCAAACTCTTCCCACAAGCCATTTCCAAAGGCTCCTCAACCACATGGTCAGGCATAGTAACAGCAACGGCTCCACTCCCGGTACCAAATTTTGTTTTGGTTACTTTACTCTTGTTGCTGAGACAAAATACCCAACACCCAAAATGAAGGAAAGAAAGGTTTATTTAGCGTACAGTTTGTGGAGGTTTCAGTCCATACTTGGCTGCTTTAGAGGCAGAGTGGCACATGGCAGAGGGCAAACTTCATGGCAGCAGAGCACAGCAAAAACAACCAGCAAAAGGGAGGAATGGCTGCAAGCAGCCTCCTTTTCTTCCCTACACTGTAAACAACCTACCCCCACCCAGGGGTTGTGAACCTCTCACACAATCTCCATGCCCTCCTCTTCCACAGGCTCAGGATGTTTACAAA